>WEIS01069954.1:0-21782 GCA_013389965.1 Todus mexicanus
CTCCAATGTGCAAAGTGACAAGTGCAGTAGCTTTAAAAGTTCAGACTGCAAATAGAGCACATTTCTTGGACAAAACCCACCTATCTACTTCTGTTGCCAAACAGTTGCTACAGCTGCCTAGTGACTCCCCAGTTCAGAATGGGAAATATTAATACGGTATTTTACCAAAATCTTTCCCCTTTCACCTAGCAACTACTGAATAGTAATTAGCTCCCTTTACACTTAAAATCAAGGAGAGCATCATCATCTACCTCAGTTTACCAAGACGACAAAACAAACAACCATTGTGGCCTCCTCCAAGGAGGCAGGACAGGCACTTGGCATCAGGTGGGAAACACCATTTACAAATATTTTGTTACTGTCTGTCAGTTCAAGATTTTATTTTGTACTGAAAGGATAACACAGTTCCAGCAAAATGATGAGACTAAACAACAAGACATTTTCTTACAACAGCTCTATATTTTACTGAAATACCAATATTTAGGGAAAACAAAACGTTTGCTAGTCATGTAGACTATAAGGATAGCATGATTTATATTGGGGATGCAACACAACTCTGAACAGTTAGTGTCTACCAGTTATCAATTCATTTTTTTTTGTTGTTGTTTTTACTTCCACAGGTAATTAAGAGTTCAAGGAAAGCTTTGAAAAGGGAGTTTTCTGGGAAGGAAATAATATTTTTGTGGGTTTTTTAATGAAGAAAAACATCTGAGTTACCTAATGTTTCTATGCTAGAGTAACCTGTGTTCTTGCAGTGCAGGAGGAATTCTTTCCTGCATTACAAATTTGGAAGTGTTTGGAGAGTCGGAAGATGGTTCTCTCAAAAAGGTGTGGATGTATCAGGATATAGCTACTGTGCAAAGTTTATACTTGGATAATTCTGGACAGCAAAAAGCAGCCCTGTTCCTGACCTGAAGAGGCTACCATCCTTCAAGTCTCAGCATAATGAATAGTTTCCATCATGTGGCACTGAAGTTACCACTTCCAACTACTATGCTGCACAGAAGAGTTTGTAAGAGTTACAAAGAAAGTAATTTCTGCTAAAGGCATTAATCCAAACAAAAGAGGCTCTTCACTCACAGACTTTACACAAGGACAAAAATAGAGGGAAGCTGAAGCTTTTCTACACCTCGGCCTGGTGTGCTTATGTACCATGATAAATCTTGGTTGGAATGCTCATTGACTATCGTGCCAGGAGCCAGGAAACACATACTGCCGAGAAGGACCATCTGAGTAAACACCATCGAGAAAAAAAACAGCTCCATGGAATAAACTTGTAAGAGTGACTCATGAGAAAGACACTCCTTTACTGGATATCCTCAAGCACAAAATTTACTCGTACCTTTAAATACGGTAGGATCAATATTAATTTATTTTCCTTTTTGTGCCTCAGAGAATAAAGTTCAATTAATATATGAACCCACAAGAGAAGAGATCATGACACCGCTTAATGCATAGGTCATCTTGCAGAAGTTCTCACAACCCTAATTACAATGGTAATTGAATTATGTTGTCTTAAAAGCTATAAAAATGCTAATTACTGGAGCTCAATATATAGACCCAGTACCAATGTAAAGTACAATTCTAGTCTCAAGAGTTAATTTATATTATCCTACCTTGCACAGTTTGAACTAATAAGTTGGGAAAATGTGGTTGAACTTAACAAATAGTCTCTTATTAGTGTACTGCTTAGTACGAAGTCTTTTGAGAATGACAAATATTTAAACATGAAATTAAGTATGTCATTAAATAGTCCATCCAGTCAACTAGAAAGCTACAGCTCTACCAGCTACATCAGGTTGTTACCTACCTACTGATTGTAACAGTCACCTTTCTAAACTTTCCAGCTCAAAAGAAAAGTTGGCTGCAGTATCTCTAAGATACACGACATTAAGCACTCTGAAGACCTTGGAAAAAAGTCTTTAGCTCGCCCTTGTTCTTTTGCCTGCATTTTATGCTTTGCCATTAGGACTTTTTTTTGAACCTCCAAAATAGCAACCACTACATTTTTGGGTTTGGTAAGGGGTTTATAGTTCACTTAAGGGCTCCTGGGGTAGTTAGCTGGCTTAGGAATTGCTTCTTACTTTTCAGATACAGAATAGTTTACCTCAACTCCGGTGTGACTTCAGCTCTATACTCAGCTGTTAACTGTGAACAAAGATTGTCTCTACACATGAAATAGGAAGGAATATGTAGAAAGAACCGTCTTGCTTTAGCAAAACAATTCACAAATCAGACATACTTGACTGTATTACTTTCAGTTACTATGCAGGATAACCTATTAATTGAATTAGAACAAGTAGTAGTACAATTACTGATGTAAGGAAAAGAACGCAAAATGTGTCCATGAGCTTGAATGTTAACTTTCATGCGCATGTTTCAGGTGTCTTCTGTAATGTTGAATTTGAATTTTCATTGCAGTTTCTTCACTGATGATCTGGATAATTTTGTTTGTTTGGTTTTTTTAGATTGTTGAAGATCAGAACTGTATACAAATCTCATCATTCCTGACCATGATTAGTGTAACCTGGAGCATCTTCTTAGTTTGGACTAAAATAGGGCTGTTACTTGACATGGCACCTTATTCTGTTAGTGCCAAACCCTGCCCTTCAGTATGTCGCTGTGATGTGGGTTTCATATATTGTAATGATCGCGATTTGACGTCTATTCCTACAGGAATCCCAGAGGATGCTACTACCCTCTTCCTTCAGAACAATCAAATAAATAATGCTGGGATTCCTTCAGAACTGAAGAACTTGCTTAGGGTGGAAAGAATATATTTATACCACAACAGCCTAGATGAATTCCCCACTAACCTCCCTAAGTATGTTAAGGAGCTGCATTTGCAGGAGAATAACATAAGGACCATTACTTATGATTCACTTTCACAAATTCCTTATCTGGAAGAACTGCATTTGGATGATAATTCCGTTTCCGCTGTTAGCATTGAGGATGGAGCTTTTCAGGACAACATCTATCTCAGACTTCTTTTTCTCTCGCGAAATCACCTTAGCACGATTCCCTGGGGTTTGCCTAAAACAATAGAAGAGCTACGCTTGGATGATAATCGTATTTCCACAATTTCAGAGTTGTCCCTTCAAGACCTTACAAATCTAAAACGTCTTGTTTTAGATGGAAATCTTCTAAACAATCATGGATTAGGAGACAAAGTCTTCACGAATCTAGTCAATCTTACAGAACTGTCATTGGTCCGCAATTCGCTTACAGCTGCACCAGTAAATTTGCCAGGAACAAACCTAAGAAAGCTTTATCTTCAAGAAAACCACATCAACCATGTGCCACCCAATGCTTTCTCTTACTTAAGGCAGTTGTACCGACTAGATATGTCCAATAACAACATCAGCAACTTACCTCAGGGTGTCTTTGATGATCTGGATAACATAACTCAGCTTTTTCTTCGCAACAACCCTTGGCATTGTGGGTGCAAAATGAAATGGGTACGCGACTGGTTACAGTCATTGCCTTTAAAAGTTAACGTACGTGGACTGATGTGTCAGGCACCAGAAAAAGTGCGTGGAATGGCTATCAAAGACCTCAACACGGAACTATTTGATTGTCAGGACAATGGCATGATAAGCACGATCCAAATCACTACTGTGGTTCCAAACATGTTATACCCAGCCCAGGGACACTGGCCGGTTTCTGTGACCAAACAACCAGACATCAGGACTCACAATCTAAACAAAAACTACAGAACCACAGCAAGCCCGGTACGCAAAATCATCACGATATTTGTGAAATCTGTAAGCACGGAGACTATTCACATCTCTTGGAAAGTTGCACTACCAATGACTGCTTTACGACTGAGCTGGCTCAAGATGGGTCACAGTCCTGCCTTTGGATCTATAACTGAAACAATTGTTACAGGCGACAGAAACGACTATCTGCTCACAGCTCTCGAACCAGAATCGCCATACCGGGTATGCATGGTTCCCATGGAAACCAGCAACATCTATCTGTCTGACGAAACGCCCGAATGCATTGAGACTGAGACAGCACCTCTTAAGATGTACAACCCCACCACAACCCTCAATCGAGAGCAGGAGAAAGAACCTTACAAAAACTCCAGCTTGCCATTGGCTGCCATCATTGGCGGTGCAGTGGCGCTGGTGGCCATAGCTCTGCTGGCTCTGGTCTGCTGGTACGTCCACAGAAATGGGTCCCTCTTCTCCCGGAACTGCAGCTACAGCAAGGGACGCCGGAGAAAAGATGACTACGCCGAAGCGGGAACCAAGAAGGATAACTCCATCCTAGAAATCAGGGAGACTTCTTTCCAGATGATACCCATAACCAACGACCAAGGGACCAAGGAGGAGTTTGTAATACACACAATTTTCCCACCTAACGGCATGAATCTGTACAAGAACAGCCACAGTGAAAGCAGTAGTAACAGGAGCTACAGAGACAGTGGTATTCCAGATTCAGATCATTCGCACTCATGATACTGAAGGACACAAAAGACTGGTTTGGGTTTTGTTGGAGTTTTTGGTTTTGTTTTGTTTTTTAAAAGAAAACAAGAAAAGACTGACTTAACAGTTGCTGTTCTACTGCAAAACACTGGATTAAAAGACTGACAAAGCAATGTACTGTACATTTGCCATATAATTTATATTTAAGAACTTTTTATTAAAAGTTTCAAATTTCAGGCTACTGCTACGATTAATGTAGCGGGGATACCTGACCACAGTTCTATATTTTAGTATTTTTTAGTAATTTGTACTGTATTTTCCTTGCTAATATTGAAGTTACAGACCATTTAACTTTTGTGTTCTACTGAGTAAGATGACTTGTTGACTGTGAAAGTGAATTTTCCTGCTGTGTTGAGCAGTCAGAACATTCATCTGAGATCCTTGTAAGTGTAAGCACAGGCCATTTTTCACTTTGGTATCAATAAAATAATGTTGAACCTGGCAAATCAGGAAGATCAAGAAGTGGTTGCAAAAAAACCCCAAACCTCAGAACCTCCAGTGATGGGTCTATTAAATCTGTAAACCACAACAATATTCAATTTAAAAAAAAAAAGCATGTAGTAATGGGCAATATCAGCTGTCTGGATATATCCATTCAACAATGGTGAAATCCAATTTGAAAGAAAATAATCAGACGGATTATGATGCACGAGACTGAAGCCTTTGACATCGGGGGTGGGGGGGTGGGGGGGTGGGAATTGATCCCTGGAAGAAAGTGTAATCAAATTCCTAACATGGAGTTTAAAAAAATTTGCTAGGCTCTACAAACCAAGGGAGTAGATAGAGTTTAGAGATAGATTTCTGGTTATAAGAGCCAGGGGTGTACTTAGTAGAGAGAAAACAGTGATGGATAGTCAGAAGCATTTGGGAAGGCAGGAGGACGGGGACAACACTTATGAAACTGCACTTTCAGCCCTTGTTCTGTTCAAAGCAGTTTCTAAGAAAAAGGCAAGACAAAAGGCAATATAAGCAATGTCTGAAAAACTTTAGTTAGGAAGGTAAGCAGACGATTGGGGAACACAGCTATTTTGAACCATATTCTCAAACAGTATACAGGTACGTGCTCAGTATACTGCCATTACAGTCAGGAATACTGCCCATTACTGTCACAGTTTTCCAGAAATTCCTAGATGAAAATCTATAAGGTAACATGTTTTTTTCTGCCTTCCTTCTGAACTCTGAGCTATTTCATGTTTAAACCCCAAGCCACTCTTTGTTGCCATAATCATTTTGTTTCCTCAACTGAAAACCAAAGTGCTTTGTACGCCCTTTGGCCAGTCTTGTGTGTGCCTTGATCCAATGCTACATGTATCAAGCTTTGAAAAACTTTAAAAAAAGAAAAAAAACCAATAATAAAATACTCACTTTTTCATACATAACTTCACTATGAAAAATATTGGTCTTATTGATGAATAAAGTTCAAAAATCAGTTCAAAATAACACTGCACCTTTGCAGTGCGCTGGTAGGAAACCCACTCAAGCTACTGTTTTCCAGGTCATAAGTTTCACCTTTTTCTTTGTTCAACTTGACAGAATTCCACTCACAGTGTTTCTTTATTATTCATTACTTGGAAAACAAGTTTTCACAACTTTGAAGTGCATGTACAATGAAAGGGAGGGAAGGCATGGAGTTAGCAACCCTCTGAGATTATGGTTTTTCAACAGCAACAGCAAATAAAAAGACTTAATATTTTGGACAGTAACTCAGACAAGAAAGAACGTATAGCAAATGCAATTCAACTTTAAGAGAATTGTAGCAGTGCTTGGCCTGTCCACTCTCTTAAGAGTAGTAAAAGATGGAAGAGGACAAGACAAAAGAGCGACAAACACGGAGACTGATGGTTTCAGTGGTCAGCCTGCAAACAATTCTGCCAGGGATCCATCTAACTGCACAGACCCAAAACTTCTCATAACATAGCTCTTTTTTTCCATATGTGCCCAGGGAAGTTCCTCTTCAAATCCTGTGGGACATGGTAGTGTTTCCTCAACCTCCCCTTCAAAAACACCCCCTGCAATTCCTGAGCAGTGGAGGGAGGAGCCCCAGACAAAGCAGCACTGTGCTTCC
This sequence comes from Todus mexicanus, assembly GCA_013389965.1. Lineage (NCBI taxonomy): Eukaryota > Metazoa > Chordata > Aves > Coraciiformes > Todidae > Todus > Todus mexicanus. Next base: position 6,556 of record WEIS01069954.1, read on the forward strand.
TTACCAACCTTACACAAATCATGTCTTCTTCACACAGAGCACTAGCTGGATCCATGATGCCAAAAGTAAGAGAAAGGGGTGTGTTAAACTTAACAGCTATGTGCTAATGCACTAAACAAGAACATTTTGCTCTTATTTTCACAGCAGGTACCAGATTAGGGAAGGATAACTAAGCACGTGAAACCTCATTATGTTGTTACGCAAAAGGCTTCTCGAGCAGTAAGCAGGAAAGGAAAACCAACAAACAGATGGAGAAGACAGACCTGTTTTTTGTCTAAGCCAGCATATAGGGACCCCGTATATCAGAGATACATTTAATACCTGCCTTATTTGCAATCAAATACTATTTCTTTGCCATCAGCTCTGATAACAAAATTAAATAGGAGTTGATGGATTTTCAAGCTACTCACATGAAAACCTCTCTCCTAGCTGACTCCACATTTGTATTGTCGAAAGAGTAAAATAACATTTGATGAGTGCTCTCTCATGCTTCTTGTGGTAATAGTATGTACAATCTTCTGCACGTCTTGATGATGCCATGCAAAGGTCACATGGGCTATTAAAAAGTTGCCATTTGAGGAAGAGATGATTACATGTGCATCTTAAGTATGAGGACTTTTGAGGTGAAGTTTATGTGTGTGAGGCAGCAGTATGCAAATCCAAAGCAACTTCAACAAGTTGACTCAGTCATTTCTGGTTCATCTCCACCAGAAAGAAAGTGAAAACACAGACAAGTGACTGTGTCCTCAGCAGAGAACCAGGCCCGGTTTGCAGGTAGAGCTGGTGTCCTCTTACTGCAAAAATGACACCTCAATGCCTACAAGATCTTCCTTAGGTTCTACAGGAGCTTCTATACAACATACATAATATCAATTTGGCATACGGAAGATTGATTTCAAACTAAACTCTGCATTTTTTTCTTTCTGCTATTATACAAATTTCTATTCCGCTCTGTCTCATGCCCATCTCTTCAAGCCTGTTCTACTTATCACAGCCCTGCAGTTAGAGCATGCAACGCTCTCTAGCACCATGCATAAATCCCTTCTATTAGACAGTCATATACGTAGGCAAATCGGATTACTACTCTTGAGCAGTTTACTCAACGCATTTATCAAAATACCATTAATCCACATTAAATTTATCAAAAATCATTTTCTAATTCCACGTTATTTCAGTGTACTGTTCAATATTTAGTTGTGGAGCAAGGAGTGGAATTTTTTTCAGCATTCTAAACCTAGGTGCAGAGTTAATTTAATCAACATCCTCCATATTAAAATACTATGCCAAATATATTTCGCATTCTTTATTATAATCTTTAGTATTATTATTATTTATATTGCTATCCTGAATTGCTCACAGTTCTGTTTTAACCTGAAAGCTGACTCCGAAAAAACTCTCGTACTTTGGAAACCATACTAATTTTGTCTCATCTCAGTACCTTCCAAAACTAAATTTGATTAATTTATAAGATATTGTTTCCTAGCTTTGTACAACAACTTGAAATGCTACAACCGGTGGGGTTTTTTGGGGGTTGGTTTTTCCCCCTCCTGGCTTTAACAGTACTAAATTCAAAGTATTATGGTTTTGGAACGCAGTTACTATTTCTTCTGCTAATGCATTAGCATGCAAGCTATACTGTGCCAATGCTGTACATATTGAATGTAGAGCAGCCAATGCAATAAAGCAAGAGCAAAATAAAGCCTTATTTGCTATTAAATACTTTACTGATGACATAACACACTAAAGCACGTATATAGACTTCTCTGCTAAGTTAGAGGATGCAATTTTGCATATCCAGCTGCAGCTAAATTTGGGTAAGATCTTCAAATGTGAACTGGCAGATGCCTCATTCTTCCTGGATTTATCCAAAGCACATTTATTTGGAATAGTTTTGTATGGAATCACGATTTGCACAGATACTCTCTGCTTCTAAAACACCGTCACCTTTTTTCCAAATCCATAGATTGTTTCAGCATCACCTTGGGACTGATCTTTGTTTATTTAACGGCTTCTTTACTGATACCAGAACAACAAAAGCTTCAAGCCACAAGCCAGCACTTGCCACCAGTGAAGGTTTTTTACAAACTGTGAAGTTACTACATAGCTGAGGAGTTTTTCTTCCAAATCAGCCCAGAGTAGCTCAGCCAGAAAGAAAAACCCATTGACTGAATTCAGACATGAAAATTTTACACTTTTTTTCCCCTCTGCAAATTAATTTAGTTGTGGGGGTGGTGGGGTAGAAGTCCCACGTTTGTGATGAAATTAGAGCCCTTCCAAACACTCCGAAGATAGAACCATAACACACATATCAAGTTATGGACACAGTTGCTTTAAAAGCTTTTTCTTTTAGTCAACATGCATGTTTGATTTAATTTTATTAGTTATGTCATCAAATAATTTCCTGCTCCTCTACAAAAATAAACACTACACAAAGCATGTGGATCTCACTAAAACAATGACAAGAGTGTGTAGCTCAAAACAAGTATTGTCTGCGTTTGACCAGCACGGGACATCAAGCAAGATACTCATTTTACGGTACTCTTTATTCTGTGTCCCATGAAGGAGCACCACACTGATACAGTAAGTGTAGGCTTGATTATCTTTATATTCACTTTAAAATCAATGCTAATGTTGCTGCACAACTAGAGAGCAAGCAACCCAGTGTTGTCCCAAAGACTTCAAAACAAACACCAAAACAACCAACCCTGCAAAATCTTCAAAAAGCACCTATCAAAGCGATTTCAATTCAGTGATCTGGTACAAAGTCAAAGGATGTAAACTCTTCTAATCCCTCAGTTTCAGCTCCTCCAGGCTCCAGCTACCATTGCCAGGGTCTGGCTGACACCACCTCCAAAGGACAGGAGCCCTGAAGCTCAGCAGTGCCTCACAACACAGCTCTTCAGCCGTCTGCGACCTGACAGCTGTTGGCTTTGGGTTTATATGCTGCAAAAACAACTCAGGAGACGAATGGCATGAACTCCACCCCGTTCTGGTCCGGGAGGTTTTATAATAATGAGTTCAGCTCTGGGCAAGCTGCTATAATCAGCATATTTTTGACAGGTAGTTTATTCTTCCTCCACGGAATACCTAACAGTAGTGAAAACACTCAATGACACATTAAATACTGCTAGTTTATTTAAAAAAGAAAAAAAAAATATCACCCAAAACCTATTGTTCTCCTTCTGCTAATAAAGGCTAACTTTATCCTTCAGTATAATCCCTCCAAATCAATTAAAATGCATTCAACAAGTTGAAAGGATACTAGTGAAGTATTTAAAGCCTGGTTCAGATTAAGCAAAACTTCTGCGGTAATTGTCTGATGTAAAGATTTCAGTGTCAAGAAAAACAAATAAATCTAGTTCTTCGAAATATTTCTTATTCTGTTTTGCTCACTAGTTCTAGTAAGATATTAGGTCAAATCCCCACATCACCAACCTCTAAGGTTTGCAAGTCAATCTGTGAATAAAATGCGTATTGTATCTCAGTCATTCATAAAAATCTCTACACCACGGCCATAAACTGGTGCTTAAATATAATAATAGGAAAACGTCTTAAGCCAGAAGCAGCTCATGTCTAGGGTTAGGGTCAGTTGATCACCATTAGCTGATGAACCTATCTAAGACATGCTCAAACTTTTCCTGGAATGAAGCAGCATTCCTGAAGATATGGAAATAATCATGCCAGGTGTCAACAGGTGCTGGAGACCTGCCAAGGTGTTTGTTGACATATCTCAACAGGCCTAAGTGCCAGTATGGAGAGCGGGAAGGTTTTTTCCCCCTGCCCAGAACCTCCAGCAGGTGCTGTGACCTGTGCTAGGTTTGGTCAATGGACAGCCACACCTGTTGCTTCTTGTGCAAACAAAAAAAAATAGGATGAATTTTCATCTGATGAACAAGCAAGAGATCATGTTTTCTACTGCTTTTGCATTTGGAGGAAGCTTCCTCCAATGTCTTGCCCTGGGGCTTGATCAGACAAGGAAGAAAAAGTAGAGAATATATGAGACACTGGCGTCTGGTCTTTCAAAACGTTATCATTAATCTTCACATCATCCAGCCTGCTCAGTAAAAAAGATGGAAGAACTGTGCAAGTGCAAATTAGTGTCACTTATGTCCCGAAAACAAGTAAGAAGATACAGAATAAGTATGCCCAAAAGCAACAACAAATTTAGTCTTAGTGATCAGATGAAGGATTACTGAAGTTTGCTTCACCTCACACAAAAACCTCAACCCAAACAAACACAAAGATCTCCCTGACCTTCACCATTTGGCTGAGCAGTTTAGTGCTGTACTAAAAGAATCTCAGACTCAATGGCAGTGAGAACAGGAAGGCAAAGGGTGCTCTTCAGCTCCTCCAACAATTTTCAGATGCTACCAAGATAGAAAACTCAACTCCTACAAGACTTATTATTTTTTTCTTTTGGGTCTGTTAACAGAAAAATTAAAAAGAGGACCCAGCAACCTAAAACGAGTAGATGGTGCAATTCGTGGCACGTCACCCATTCAGGTGCAGGACAGACATCTAAAGAGCAGCCCCACCATCAATCCCAAGCCACCTCACATCAACCTGAAGCATCTCTTTCTAAAGAGGACAGCAGCACCATCAGCCCACAGATGAGTGCCCTCAGCACAGGACTTGGCACATAAAAACACTCCAGCATTTCCCTGAACCACTGAAGCACAACAGGGAGGCAGCTGATTGATACACAGCCACTAGGAAGTTGTCCAAGATCTTTAAACTCTTATTCTCCTGGGGCCTAACCCAGATTTGACTATTTCTCTAATGGTAAAAGAATGACTTGCTAATTAATACCTGTAATACATGATTATATGCTGATGATGCAAGTTCCTGGAACACTGCAAAGTGCTGGGGAGGTGGGTGGGTGGGTGTTGGTGTTAATTTGACAGTTTTGTAGGAGTAACTATTGTACCTGCCTAGAAAATAAAACATGCCCTAGATAGAGACAGGAAACTATTGAAATTGCAGGTGATTTGTATTAGAATAAAACTAACAAGACATTAAAAGAAAGAACAACAAACCCCACAAACAAAACTACAACTCTCGTGCCCACTGTAGTGACCAACTTCCATGTTCCAAATCAATTTTAAAAACCAGGAAATATTCTCTGTCCAGAAAAAAAAGTTTATTAAAAAAATGCTTTATAAAGCCTTTTTGTAATACTCTTTCTTCTCTAATGATTTTTAAAAGTCCTTGTAATCAGCTTGGAAGACATCTTAACAACTTGACAGTTAAGTCTTAGCTCTGCTGTAGCAGCGCTGGAAGGAATCAGCACAGTATGCCAGAGGAATGTAAAATGTACTAACCAGATACAAAACCAGCTATAAAATACTGAAATCCATGCAAGCACAGATCAATCACCTGTTTAACACTGCAAAATGTGATGTTTACTTCTCCATTCAAGAATGCTCTTCAGATGACACTTTCCCCGAACTCTCTAAAGCATATATTGCACACAACCATAGCGCAAAGGAGAAAATTAAGGTTCTAAATCCATCTAGTCTCCATTTTCTTTGAAAGTATAATATACAATAATAATTTATTTTTCCCTTTAAAATAAATCTCAGCAGTCATTGTCCTTTACAAAAAGCATACATACGTATGGTCAGATTATTTTTCTCTGTACAGCATCATCGTTCTTATTGCTCTTCCAAGCAATTTTTACTTTTGGATTTTGGTTACTTAGTAAAGACCAAGCAAATTACAATACTCATTTATTAAGCTACTTTCAAGTGTGTTCAGATTCCTTTTTCTTTGTTTGCAGCATTATAGGATCATAGGCTAAAGGAAAATTGCAGATGTTCAACCCTTTGTTTGCTAACTGTGGCTGAAAACAAAATGGAAGTGACGGCACCAGGGCTACCTCATCTTCCCAGCAGAAGCACTGCACTGGAGCCTCTGCTGCTGGAGAAAATTAAATATATAAACCCTGACTGATGATGTTAATGGGGTACTCTGCAACCCAGACACAAGAAAGCCAGAGCGAGAGCTCTGGATAGCCACAACCACTTCCCTTCTATGAACCACTTGCGTATAGTGGCCACTCTTGGCACAAGCCAAGCCTGCCACATTTATTTTTATTGGCACTCTTCTGCTGCCTTTTGAGGTGATGATAAAACTCATGTCGCTCTTCTTCAAGCAGAGGCTTGTCACAGACAAGCACTTCTGAACATACCTGAGGGTTCACAAGACAATTTATTCAATTTTTATTTGCAGGTTGTCCTGTAAAATTCTCTCATTACAGGTAACACCTATCTCACAGTAACTTCATTTTTTAATAATTTTCCTAAAGCAGGTGCTGTTGAAGGCAAGCACTACAACATTTCGTCTTTGGGACTGCATTTTAAATGATGAAAGCTAAAAGGCTCTGATTAATCAAAGCAATTTTTTTTTCCTCTATCAGAAGATCAACTATTTCACACATCCACAGTTGGAAATAATAGAACAAATCCAGGCAGTATTTTCTATTCCCCACTTCTACTCTAACAAACGTGTGTGACATTTATAGGCACAGTATAAAAGCTCATTAATACTATACGCCGACCTATATAAAAAGGGTTATTGGCTTAACACAATAGGAGACAATCCCATGAAAACTTGGCAAGGAAAGGAGAGAATGGCTCAAGATAAGCCATCTCTTCACAAACACTGGCTCAAAGGATGAGATCACTAAATGACAGTATTAAAAGTGGCCAACATTTGTCACCTTCTTTCTACTCATTTAAAAACGAGTTGAAAATTGCAGAATAAAAGCCCAGTGAACACCCGAGTACATTTTAAAAGGTAATTCTCTCTCAAAGGGCTGATAGCAGCCAGGGAGTGGGAGAAAGGTTTATTTTAGTTGAGATAACCTGACAGACTGGCACCTACTCAGAGGTGTCGGAAGAAGTCTGGCACATCCACGCAATCACCACGAGCAGCAGCAAATCCTTAAGGAAGACGGGGCTGCCTATGACTTACGTTCATTTTTAAAATACTTCTGGTACAGAAGCTTTGTTCTTTCTTTTCCAATAAATCATTTCAAGCAAGCCCCCCAGTCAACCTGCTCTGTAGATAGTTCCTTCCAACACTTGACCTTGGGGTTTCCAAGACTAGTTAATGCTCAAGGCACCATCCCTATGGGGAAGCACCAAACAGGGACGAGCAATAACCTGCCAGACAGCCTAAGTGGGTTCCAGATCTGCACCTGATGCTTGCTCCTAAAACCATCCGGTAGCTTAAATAACTATGCTTTTGGGTGGGTTTTTTTCCCCACTATCCTTTCTCATCTCAAGTTTTGTTTTTCCAGCCTATTCATAACAAGCTTGGCCAATCCTTTCATCAGCATCCTAATTACCCTTCCTTGACCTGTGGCTGTTTAAACTCATCTTCTTAAGTACAAGCAGGACACGTTCATTCTTTGCTGCTCCCAAATGATGAGGCCAAGCTTATAGAAGAAATTAGTATCATCCGTCCTTAAACACATGACATTCTCCTGAAACCAATTAACAACAGAAGAAAGTGGTTCTTCTCACATAATAATCCTTTTCTCTCTCCTGCCTTGCCAACATCTCTCAGCTTTGGACTTGGCAAATTTCTTTAGCGTGCTTCCAATTCTTCTGTAAAGGCTGCTAATGCAAGTATTAAATAAGGCATGATTTGATCCTTGAGGAACTCCAGCAGTAACTTCGTATATTCAGCACAGTGAAAAAACAAGAACTTGTGGCAATACAAGGTTAGCACGAAAGATAGTGGTGAAAGGTTTTAGTTTTTTGAAGGTATTTTAACCACCTTAAAACCCCTTCTTGTAGGATACAGAATTACCATCATGCAATCAAATTATGCCCAATTATCTCAAGCATTTTGAGCATTTGTGCCAGCAACCCACCTCTGAAGAAAAACAGAAACTGGAATAAGACTGTTTGACACAGATGCAGCTAGATCAGGGACTACTTTTATTCCCACTATACCCAAAAGAAAGCCATCATAGAATCATAGAATAATTAAGGCTGGAAAAGACCTCTGAGATCATCGAGTCCAGCCTATGACCTAACACCACCACATCAGCTAAACCATGCCACTAAGGGTGGCATTCAGTCTTTTCATAAACACCTCCAGGGACAGCGACTCCAACACCTCCCTGGGCAGCCCATTCCAGTGTTTTATCACCCTTCCTGTGAGGAAGTGCTTCCGAACATCCAACCTAAACCTCCCCTGGCAGAGCTTCAGGCCATGTCCTCTTGTTCTGTCACAAATTGTCTGGGAGAAGAGCCTATCCCCCTCCTGCCTACAACTTCCCTTTAGGTAGTTGTAGAGAGTGATAAGGTCCTCCCTGAGTCTCCTCTTCTCCAGACTCAACAGCCCAAGCTTCCTCAGCTTCTCCTCATAAGACTTCCCCTCCAGTCCCTTCACCAGTCTGGTCACTCTCCTCTGGACCCACTCCAGCACCTCAATGTCCCTCTTAAAGTGAGGGGCCCAGAACTGCACACAGTACTTGAGGTGAGGCCTCACCAGTGCCCAGGACAGGGGCAGAATTATATCCCTAGTCCTGCTGGCCACACTACTCCTGATACAGGCCAAGATGCTGTTGGGCTTCCATGCCACCTGGGCACAGCTGGCTCATGTTCAGCCGGCTGTCAACCAGCACTCCCAGGTCCCTCTCTGCCGGGCCGCTCTCCAGCCACTCCTCCCCCAGTCTGTAGCGATACATCATCATCATCTGGTTCTCCCAAGAGGTCTCAATCATCCACATGGAGATGCTTTTTTAGCATCACAAAACAGCTTGCAGAGCACAGATCCCCTCTGATACCGCAATTAAGTAATTTCCTATACTGAAATCTCTTATACAGCTAACAGTATTTTAATTCTTTAAATATATATTCCTCCAATAGGTTAAAACTTAATTAAAATTAAAAGTGTCTGATAGTATCATCTTATCTGGTTATAGATGCATTTTTTAAAAAAAAAAAAATGTTTGATGATATAGCAACCACATTAAACACGCTACATATTTTATTCTACTCTTTTTTTTTTTTTCAGTTCAGCATAACACTGAGAAAATTAATTCAATCTGCATTTACACTCGCAGAATCTGTCTCCTGTTGCCGTTAATAACTATTTTTGCTTTGTTTCAAATATAAATTTGACAAAACTGTTTTGGACTTGGCCCTGGGCACGTCTCTGACCACAAGAGATCTGCTGATGCTTAATCTCGTATTTCATCAGTTATTCAGCTGCTTTCAAATGGGGTTCTAATTAAGCAATAAAAAAGGACCATTTAATTATCATGAAACATGAAAGAGGCAAAGAATTCTTTGTAATCCAAGCTGCTCCTCAGCAAGTTTTTATCATGTTCATCACAGACTTCATACATGACTACCTTCTATTTCAGCTCATCTCCTGACAGGGCTCCTCAGTCAGCACATCTGCCACTACTCCTACATTCATCTTCACACAACTTCCCTGGCACTGGGGAACACCACGATCCCAGTGTTGAGAGACAGGTTCCTGCAGCCCACGAACACCACCTCCCAGGCCCCACCTCATGCTTTACCTTACTTTTAAACCAAAAGACCAGCACAGCAACCACAGGAAAAGCTACAGTGATATCTTTTAGTTATAAACCTACCAGAGTTTCTCACATCTCTGAAATAAGCAGGGCTTTTCCAGCACTAGCACTACCTTATATATCGATCAAAAAGAAAAAAAAAAAAAATATCTTGATTCATTCTTCTTTACTGCAGCCCTTTCTCTTTATAGCCACATGAACCCAATATATTTACAATGCAGGCACAGAATAACCAAGTTTAGTTATTACATGCACAACTAAATATAGAATTGTTCCAGTACTTCCCCACCATCCTTGTTCAGGAACCATTTATGTACAAATACCAAATTACATTCTGGTTTCGGGCTTGGGCATCTGAGTATCATTTTGGCTTCCTAATAAATAACAAAATGTGTTCAAAACCTGCAATTTACTTGAGAAGCATTCACAAATTTCAGTTGTGTCTGAATCCTATCTGAAAGGCTTATTCATGAATTGTGAATGGAAGTGTTCCTGCTCTGTATTATGCAAACAGCCAAATCCTAGCATTGTAACAGAAGCAGTAAGCTTGTTATCCCATCAGTCCTGCACTCAGACAGACACCTTCTTAGTGCATGACTTCCAAAAGTGCTAATTTTGATAATAATGAAGGATTTAGCACCAACTTAAATGAGATGAGATTCACCCAACAATGAGCACTTTGGAAAAGCCAACCATTTATCTGTAAGCTGGTAAGCAAACAATATTGTCATGCTTAACATAAATGCTCTTATAGGAGTATTTATTAACAAATGCAAGATATCCAATGAAGCTGAGCAATAGAAAAATGAGACACCAGATATCAGGGCCTTCAATTAAAAAATCATCACACAATGTATTCTCAAAATGCCAAAAAATAGTCTCATTTAGGTGTTCAGCAATTAGCTTTGGTTCGATAACTTAAATAGCTAAATAGTTGCATGTAGAAAAAAAAGTACGTTCAACTGTCTTAAATTCAGATCATATACATCCCGACAGTCATCCTTTATGGAAAAATTATGCATATGGTGCTTGTGGGTGGACTGAGACCATGAAGGGATAAGCATTACCTCATTGCATCTCCCTAACACAAGCCAGGGTGGAGGGTTCAAAGGAGGCTGAGTGCTTCTCATATACATCAGCACATAAATCAGTGTGTCGGTATCAGCAGCTCCAGTCACATGGATCCCATTAAATCCTACCAAGTTACCTCATCCCTGCACTGCTCAAGAAGGCATCTTCAGACAGACACTGCCTCCCACTCACTCCCTCACAGATGGTGGCCAACGTGAGGACAGGTTGTGCCAGGGCATGCCTACCAGCACCCACACCACCTGGTGTGCTGGGGCACGAGAGATCCCCTACCTCCCAGAGAACAGAGAGCACCAAATGGCGAGTCTGATTCTGGCTCTTTTCAAGATACAGCCCTAAAATACAGTATAGATGTGCCTTCTGCAACAAACAACATGATTACAGTTGTACTGTATCACTACGGACAAGGGCACAGTCCTAATTGCTCTGCTGCGATCGCACAGTCTCCTGGCCTGTGTGGACAGCCAGGCATAAATGAATCAAAGAGACTTTTGGAAGCAAACAGGATTGTGCAAGCAGGAATATGTCTGAGCCCCCAGTCCATCCTACTTCATCGCAGAGCAGTTAGCATTGTTTGTATTCAATCCTCTTTTTCCTCATTTAAATTGATTACATTTCACGAAGTACTTGACTTTAACATATTTATTCTTTCATCTTCCCAACTGCATTATGCTACTTTCTGTATAACTTGTATTATAAAGATCTGCATGCATTTATTCAGAACAGAGGTTTAGAATGGATCTGTCACGTCAAACCAAAACAGGAAAAAGCTAAGCTTTTTGTCTTGGGATAGTATAATATTGACAGTATTTGCTCACTACAGCTGAAAACAATATTCTGATGAAGCATCAAGTGGTATTCTATCAGTAGACAGAGGAGCAGAAACAAGGCTCAGACACAAGGAAAGGAACTGGTATAGAACTTTATAAGCCACTTCTGTTTCCTCTCATTTTTCACAGGTATTATTTATCTGTATAACTGGGTTTTGGGTTTGTTTTGAAAATGGATAACAGGGTTTACAGGCTTATGCACATTATGCATGAAGAAAGCAATCACCACCATCACTGGTGAACCACAGTGACATCAGAGGTACTATCAGAAATGACGCTGAAAAGAGAGATATTTGCATGTATTTTGTTTTCTGAAATATCAACACATGCAGAATGGTGGCCTGTAATCTATATGACACCAGGGGAATGTTTCCTCTTAAAATGCATTGATACTGCTCAAGTGAAAAGCCTTAGGTTGACGTGTTTTCTGTGCATCTAAGCCGAGCCAAGTGAGCTCCAGACAACCCAGCAATTCCACCATTTGCCATTTTATGGTAAAACACGGCTTTTTTGCTTCTGCCTAATTATATTTTCAGACTGCGCAACAGACTTACCTACTTTCAGTACCCTATAATGAACAATGCTGGTATAATATTTAGTAATGTATTTCTAAACCTTAAAAAAATTACAGAAAAGGAACAGAAAACACAGAGTGAGAGGATACCGTTCACGTTTCCACAAACATTCAAGCCGAGCATACTTACACATCGGCATAAATCAAACAGGCACAATCCAATTTAAATACAAGTCCTGCAAGGCTTTTTCATTAGTGTATTGTTTATGCTTTGTCATCTTTTGACTAATTTTATTACATAATACAGAGAGATTTACTATATTACATTACAGCTCTGCTAGTCATAACAGAATTTAAAAAGTTAATTTTATTTGTTTCAGAAGCTTAAGAGTATATTACATCTTGATCATTTTCTATCAGTGCATTTTTACTGAAATCCCCTTTTTGTTCCCTCTTCCCATTTTACATTAAGAAATTCATGTCCTGTGTACTATTGCTATTTTTAAAAGCATACCTAAGAGTACTTCCATTCTTGTGTGCACTGCCTCTCAAAAAAAAAAAAAAAGTTTAAAACTTTTTATATGCTTCTCTCTTTTGCCCCAAGCTATTTTTGCAGGGTCTTTGGTCAAGTGGTTGCAGCTCAGCAGTTCAGCAGTAACCTCACAGGAAAAAAAAAAAGATATAGGGCCAAGGGCCACTGTCTTCATATTCCCTCTATTCGAAAGAGCGCAAATTGGTGAGATACATTTATGGCCCATTTTTGAAGATCGGAACATAATTCTGGTGAGCTATTACTAGTTTTTTGTCCTTTTTTACTGTCTCCCTTAAACAGCTGCTCCTGAACACTGTCTGAGGCAGGATGATGCTCTGCCTCGAGATTGCTGTGGTTGGGAACAAATCACCACGTGCCCTGTCACAGAGAGAGGAGCATCACAAGGAATAAATCTGCTGTTGAACATTATATTACCTCTATTTCACCATTTAACTGGGGTTTTGTCATTGTTTTATTCATGAGTGCTTTGTTCATAATTTAGTTCCTAAGCAGCAACACACAAAAGGGCACAGCTATAGTCCAGAAAAATGTCTGGAGCAAAGCAAAGGTTCCCGTGGCCATATCACCAACCTAGAGTATTGCTTAGAAATTCAAGTTTGGTGCCCCACATATTAATGTAAAACACGGTTTTGGTCCAGAAGACTGTGTAATATGCATTAAACGCAGAATAAAAGAGAACGATAGGAAGACAACCATCATTGTACAACATGTTGCACATACAGCTTGATGCACACAAAAAAGGAAATAAAAAAAAAACTAAGAAGCCAAATTACTGATAAAATAAGCACGTTCCATACACACGATGAGGTACCTTGTATGAATAATTTTCTAGCCTTTTCATTTGCAACCAGTTTTGAAAGGATCACTCAGGGGGTGCTCTTGATTCCAGACTAATTACTTCCAGATTGTGTCAGATTTTCCCACATACAGAAACAAGTGGCATGCTGAATTTGGTCAGATCAAGCCATTTCCACCAGCTGCTTCACAAGCACTTAGAGAATCATCTGGATGCAATTATGACTTTACTGCAAAGTTACTGCGAAGTTTTTGGTGGTTTGGGGTTTTTTAAACAATGGGCTACAGAAATCACGTTCCTCATTCAATCCCCATTGAAGCAAACAGGGTGGTTTCCATAGGCTTTGATGACTTTCAGATAAGGTTTCATAAAAAGATGAAAAATAAGAACTCTATCTACCCGGGAAAGAGGGTGATTTCTTATCCTTAAAGGCTACACATCAAAGAACTCCAAAGTTGCACAGGATGACTGTACATGAAGTCAAATATATGGTCATATTGGCAGGTATATCTATTAAAAAAAGTATTTTCACCAGCATAGTTTTCTAGGTGGCATATTACAATATTCCAGTTTTCATAGTTCAAAATGAAAATTACATAAAACACATCTCCCTGACCTGGATTCAAAAAGACTAAGCTCTTCTCAGGGAGGTAGCAAGTCACCAATTCCAAGAGATTAGCCTTTAAGTTAGGAAAAAAATACAAACCCACTAGTTCCATTCACAGATTTTGTTTTAATTTCCCTAGACGTAAGATACAAACTCTTATCTGAGTAGGGTTTACTTTTAAAATTCCAATTTGTCACAAAGCATAGTTAGACGTATTCATACGTTTTATATCCCGTTGAAGCAGTTAAAGGCAAAACTGTTCAAAAGCCCCTAGGGATGGAGGAATCCATTAAACTCTTTTCCCAAGGTGGAAGCTCCAGTCACCACACAGAAAGTTTTCAGCATGGTCCTCTTCAGGAGATACTAATCCCAAGAGGCACTTTGAAAGAAAACACTCGTTTGCCTGAAAGACCTCCACAGAAACCTCACTCTGGGGTTCACAGACAAGCTGCGCCGCCTCTGGTCCAGCTGCCTTTGCAACAGTCAACCTCAGCAAGCTCCTGAACAGAGTGAACAGCTTTTAAGTCACGTGTGATACAACCACACATACATATTAAAATATGTATTCCTTCTTTTCTGAAACATCTACAACCCACAAGATAATGAAGGAAAGTGAGAGAGTTGTAGTTTTACCATAGTCGCCAGCCTTGGATGTCAAGACTCATCAGACTACACAGCTTTGCTTTTGCCCAGAAACATCTGAAGTTTCTTCTGGTTTTCTATATAACCACAATTAGAGGAAAGCAGCTGCCTTAATGAACCATACAGAGCATACTGGAAAAAGTGCCTGGGAATGAGCCCTTGTTCTGCCTATCAAAAACTTTCTCTGCCAGTATTTTTCCTCCTTGTCTCACACTCAGCCTCTGAAGTAAACACACATTTCGCCTCCTCAAGGTACTTAAAACAAAATATAAAGCAATCTTATATTCGACCTTTTGTTAGAACTACGTCGGCAGTGTTGATTTTAACTTTATTACATTACAAATAAAGACTATGTTCAAACATTTGTAGCAAAGCATTTTTTCTTCAAAGTTTAAAAATCAACAAGTGAGAGAAGGTTGCTTTAGCAGCCTTTTTATAAAACTAGAACTCTGCCCACTTCTCTCACTAGCAATGGACCAACTCCCAACAAATTATCATGCTGAAATACAAACCACTGGTGTTTTTCTCTGGCATGCCAGCAATGATGTGGCTGTTTCATTCTGAATATGCTTTGCATATACTGAATAATCCTATACAGAATTGTTCACTTTTATGTGGCTTTGTCAAATCAGGC
>WEIS01069956.1:921-16284 GCA_013389965.1 Todus mexicanus
ACAGTGCTGCGCCAGGAGTTACGCAATCTGAGATGTCAACATGAAACATGTCCAAGCACTACTCAAGAAGTAGGTGTAGCGTTGAATGCTCAGGTACTGAAGATGCGTGGGTACTCGGAGAGTACGGCAGCTCAGCAAAATGGCTTTCGACGTGTCTGAGAAAACAACAGCACTTGCAGAAATTGAGCTATTGAGAGGTTCAATTTATAGGGAAGGAGAAGGAAATTACCTAATTGTTTCAGTGCACTAGAAGAAGAACATGTTTCTTGGTAGGGAGAACTCTCTTCTTGATGTAACGGTGTTGTTAATTCCTGAGTCTCTCATCAAGAAAGAGGGATGCCACTGGTATGTCTGGGATCAGTGAACTTTCCACGTACTTCTTGATGTTATTGCGGGGTACATTTGCCTTCCTTTGCAAAGGATGGCGATGTGTGGCCTCTTGCAACAGTTAGTCTCATCTCTTTTCTTGCTTCTCAGTTCACTTCCTCAGAATACTCCATTGCAAGAACAAAATGTGGGGACCCTGCATGAAGAATGATTTTGGGGTAAGATGGAGACTGTAACCAACCCAGATTTGATGGTTTCATAATATATGTCTTTTTTGGGTTTGCGCTAAAGACATTTTCCTGGCTTCAAGGGATTTTCTAGGCTAATGAAACCACTCCATGGGGAAAAATGTTTCTTTTATGTTTGCTTCTGTATACCAGATATTACAGCAACATCTCTCACTAGAGTAACTATATCCAAATATTTTGTCTCAGGAATTTGAGTCACCCTTCATCAGTTCTTTCACGGGGTTCACAGAAGTATAGGCAACATTGAATTGCTAAAGAGGAGGGTATGAAGACAAGTCACAGTACAGTCAGCAAAAGCCAAGGGTTCAAGAAAAAGGCTCAACCTAATCTGAGCAGGGCTGGCTCAGGAAACCAGAAGAAAAGCCTCGGAAAGCCTGGACTACAGCTCCAGAAGCCAGTGAAGAGGGACAATGGTGGATCCTAAAAATGGTGTAATAGATCCTAAAAATAGAGCCATCTACTGTGGCTGCTACTCTACACACTGCCACCTCTTTCTTAGTAGTAGACATAACAGAAAGTCTGATATTCTTTGGCTTATGCACAGAAAAAGCAAGGGAAGGGGCCACGTCCTACTCTTGGCAGTTTTGTGGCAGACAGTTCCCCATTTTCAGAGGAGCTCTTTGTAGCCTTGTCTCTTACATTCAACAGATCCTTTCCCAAGCTTATTTGAGAATTAAAGGGAACTTACACAGTCACAAAACCAATTACTAAAGGGAATTTCTGGAGATGGTACATGATGGAGGAGGGAGATTATCAAGGTCAGTTCATGCTGTTGACAAACAACTGTGTGAAGAGGTCTGTAGTTCTACACAGTGCAGGACAGGCAGAAGGAGGTTTCCCAATGTCCTTCCAAAGCTCCGGTACAGGATCTTAGGTAATTAAACCTGCCAGAACAGATTTAGGTTGCATCCTTGGCAGATAGGTGATCACCAGTGCAAATGGCTTGGGAAGAACATAAAGGGAAAATAAAGGCAAAACCTACTAGTTCATAAACGTGACATGCCTCTTCTCCCTGGATGAGTTATGATGGAATGCAGTGCTTGGGGGTTGGACAACAGTGACAAGGGGCTGTGGTGATTATGTGGAAAGAGGACATAAAAAGACATGAAGTGACATTTAATTCCTCAACTTTTCTTATCACTTATCTTTATCCAAATTGGTCCTGAGAGATTCAAAACTCTTGCAGATACTTTTTTGACTTTGCAAATCGGGAAGTAAATTACAAATTAGAAATAATACATAGGATTTTTAATGCCAAGTGATTGGCAACTCACAGTAGCTAAGCATTTTGAATCATGAGTTTGTAAACCCATTGTCTAAAATTTGTTTTCACAAACAATCCCTGAGGCAATCAGGAGCACAGGAATAAGTTCATAATGAGAACGACCTGCTTGCAAACAATGTCTTTGCATTAAAAAAAAAAGTGGATTTAAAGAAAAAACAACTACTGTGTAGTGAATTATTTGCTCATCTCTGGTTCTGAGAAATGTCTCATCTCCCGTAGATTTCTAAGCCTTTATGCATGTCACTTAGCGATATGATGAAATAAGGGATTTGCATGAAAACAATTTCCTCCATCTTTTTGAAACACATTTCATCCCTTCTGTGCTTTCAGCTTTACTCTCTACACCAAATCAGGATAGGAAAAATATATGCAGGTTGTATATCTAATGGTATCATGCGCAGTTGCTTCTTTCCAACAAATATTCATATTATTCATCCTGTTATTTTTGAAGCTGTTACTGATCAAGAGATTTTTAAACAACTTTTCACCGTCAATGTGTACAAAGTTTTAGGGACATGTTTTGCTTTCTACAACAAGGTTTCTCCTTAGTGGATCTTTAAAAAAATTATAATGTTTGATTTTTATTCTTTGCCCAGGTATCTTTTCTTTCCAATGGAAGACTGACCGTAACTTGGTCTACAGTTGTCTGTTTATATAGCTTGTAACTGCATTTCCTTTGTAATGACGTGCTGTGCATGCCATGTATAGATTCAAAAATACAACAATACAATAAATTAGAAAAAGATGATGATTGATTTAAGAGACCTATTATTTTTACCATGCTCTGCTACTGGCATACCAGGACTGCAGTTTTAACCAGGCATTCCACCACTATCAGTATCTTTTAGACAAGCTTTAAATAGCCACTGGAAAAACGCTCTGGACAGCTTTATGAAGATAATAACAGCAATTAAATCAGGATTCTTTGGGGAGAAACTCTTAGCAAACCACGGATGAAAATTCCTCGGTGAGATCTCTGTCAGGTGTACAGAGGCAGAGAAACCCACCACATAGGCAGGATTAATAGGGCCCTTGTTGGGCTGCAGTTGGTGTTGCACCCCAGCAGGTGGGCAGGATTTGGTCCACGTGCCTCTTTCAGACCCCTGTGCTCCTGCCCACCCCCTGCCCCATTCTTCTGGCAGCTGGAGCGGGCTGGCCTACCACCTCCTCTGCCACTCTGCAGCTCCCCTCCCTGAGCCATGCTTAGCAGCTGTGAGAGGGCTGCAAGGGAGAGCCCAGCTCCTTCTAGATGCAGAGATCCCTATTTATGGGAAAGATGGAGAGTGGTGGTTTGGGGATGGACAATAACTGTGTGCCAGGGTGTGCCCCTGGCTTGCTGGCAAGACAAACAGCCAATGCCTCCCCAAGCTCAGCGCACCCTGCCTTGCTGATTGCCAGGGCATGGATGTATTTACTGGTTTACACAGTTTCTTTCTTTCAAGGATGGATTGCACGTCAAACAGTTACTAACGTCTCACTGCAATGGTCCACCACCTGTTTTCTGGTGGGTTACGCTGGACTTAAGGCTGAGGACTTGTAGGCCTGAGGACTCTGAAATGAGACCCACAGCTTTGCAGGTTTCTTTTGCTCAAAGTGTGCAGTGGGAGGGTTACCCCTACTCAGGGATAACAGCAGCAAATATGTGGTGGTTCCCTGCTGGTGGCAGGACATTGTCTGACATGGCACTACAGGAGGCTGGGCTGGCACTGACTAGTATCCTGACACACCAGCTGTAGAGGAGGCAATGGCTCCTTACCCTGCCCATACAATCCCATTGAAAGAATGTTGCTGTGGACAGCAGGGACTTCATGTATCCTAAAGTGTCCAGTGGACTGACAGCAATGAGGTGTGGTGGAGTCTTGTGTCTGTCTGGGACTAACAACCTGAGAGGTTTATCTATGGCAAACTATTTAACACTGTCCCTCCAGGAGTGGGTGAGCCACGTTATTGGCTCTTTACTCCTTCTAGGTCAGCAGTGGAAGTGGGGCTCATCATTTGGGTAATCCCCTTAACCTTCTTTGCCCCTGGGTTCCCTGCTCCCTGTTGCAGCCGCAGAGGGAGAGCCAGAAGTCCAATCTGAATTTCTGTGTGGAGACATCCAGAAGTGTTCTGCAGGCAAAAGGTGACAGCCTGTTTGTTTGTCAGGCTCCTATCAGTGATGTCTTGCTACTCTACAGCAATTTATTGAAATGCTACCTAGCCCAGACAGCAGCCTACCACAGGTACAGATGTTTTCTCACAGATGCCAGTTGGTAGATAATGGACCTCTGGAGCTTGCATAGAGAGCAAGAAACAGCAGTGGGAGCGGGTCCCTTTCTTTTCCTGCTCTGGATACTACAGTTATACAGAAATGGAAAAAGCAATGACAAGCTGCAACCTTATTTCAGGCTTCATGTAAACACTGAGATGCAGAGCTGTGGAAAGCAGGTTTGTAAACCAGAAAAGCTTCAGTGGACGAGAGGATATCACGGGTGGAGTGGGAAGATCTGAAAAGCTTGAATAGTGGTTCCTGGTGGGTACAATTACCTAAGTCATTGTTTCATTTATATTCCTCCCATACCTAGCTCAGTGCTCACTGACTTAGTGGTGGCCTCACAAATGTCCTGAGAGTTGTCCCTTTGCTAGCTTCCTCCAGCAATAAATAAAACCGAGCAGTTAATGTGGAGTTGTGGCTATCTGAGGACCGCTACTTTTGTGGGAAAAAACCCTTAGCATTATGTGTGTGGACAGTGAGCCAGCAATGAAGCCAAAGTGAGGAATAATGGTGCCTTTAGAGCTTCTTTTCCAAATGCCTGCCATTAGGGTTTTAAGTTCTGAAAGGTGCTTGTTGCTTTCAGACGGGACTGTTTTACCACAAGAAAATTGCAAAGAAGAGGGGAGAGAAAAAAAGGAGTCCTGTATTGTATAAAAACAATTGGGACTTAGTGGAAAGTGGAATTGGTTACTAATGATCTGTGGCTAAGAAAGCATTAAACACATTCAGACTCCAGCCTCTGTGATGATAATACTCAGTGGGTGAGAGGAAGGCAACATGAATGTCAGTGAAGTAGGAAGGAGCTATAGTCCTGCCGCAGAGTGGTGTGACTGCTGCCCTGGTTTCACCACTCAGCCGGAGCCTGACAGCCTAATGCCCACTGGGTACCAGCGATGCAGTCCTACACAAGCGATTAGCAACTGCTTTACTGGCTTCTCCTTTTGGAAAAGCAAACAAACATATTTTGTCTAATATCTGTCCATCCCCCTCAGAGTCATGCTGGGAGTTCATTTGGAAGGGGTTGTGAGGAGCCTCTGCTGTGGCAGGGAAGAGTAGGTGTTATGGCTGCAGGAACTGCTGCATAAAATCCTATGGCTTGTGTTACACAGGAGGTCAGCCTGCGTGATTATTGTAGCAGCTCTTGGTGGCCTAAAATCTACGTCATTGTCTGCTTCAGCAGGGCTGACTTACAGCCTAGAGGTTGTAATGCAGGTTGGGTTTTTTTTTTTGTAAAATGCTGACTTTCAACTCTTCCTGCTGCCCGCTACCTATGACTTTAATTTATGCTGCTCAGAAGCGTTCATGCACTGGGTACATGTAGTTTTCACTTTAGCTATTTGTGATGCTAGGTACTTTTGTTGTGGTCACAGCTTCTATGGGCAGAGAACACTTGACATTGTTCTTTGCACACCACGCATTCTGAGAAGTGGGTCCAGATAGAGTCCCTGCCCTATCCTGGTGTCCCTGCACCACTGAAGCCAGTACCGGAGTAGTGGGAAGACTAATCTTTCTGGCATCATTACATTCCCTGCCTGCAAGTATGTCAGGCAGCAGTGAGGAAGGTGAAAGCAAATATGTCTCCTTTCCCAGCTCTGCAGGTGGGCATGGCTGCCCCAGCATTTGACAGGGCTAAGTGCAAAAATCCATCTCACGTTACTGTGTCAGCCACTGCAGCCTCAGGTAAGGGAAAAGCTCATGCACAGGTTCCAGTATCACTTCACAGTTCACAGAGTGATGTGCTGCCAGATAAACAGGTTCTGTGTCAAAACCTCAATCCAGTCCCGTGAACTGAAGACATCTGAAGTAACTCTGTTTTCTATGTTTATAGACATGTCTACCCCTGTGAGGTGATGAGTTTGGTTATATATCATGTGCTAAAAGAGAAAGAATACAGGTGTGAGATAACCAGGCTCCACTTGGAGCCTCTCATTTTATTACTTTGCTAGAGTATTTTCTAGTTTGATGACTTCAGTCACAGACTTTTCTGTTTATTTGTTCTGCTGCTAAACTGTGATTTCTGAAATCACTCTCTGTTGGCTCTTTTATAATTCTCAGCTTCCCTAATATACCTTAATTTTCTGTCCCAATTTTCTTCTTCAGTGTTAACACCTGCTATTTTATTTTTCTTCGTAAACTGGAAACTCTTATGGTGGAGCTCTCTTTAGCAGAGTAGCTATGGTCAACTGACATACCCTAATAAAATCCTGCACTCATATGGAGCTCAGATACTAAAGAAATTTGAAAGAGATGTAAACCAGTTCTATATTCAAACAATGAAAAGTCATTTTTCTTCACCAATATTGTCTAGAAAATTCAACAGAAACAAATGGTACGGTCATTTCAGTTAGATTATAGCTTTTGATCTTGCTTGTATACCTGGATTATTAGGGAAGGAATGGAGGCATCCATTACATACCATTTTTAATGTAATTAATGTAAAAATTATGTAATTTTTAATGTGCTGAAGAATGCAACTATATGGATCAGTATACACATGAAGTCCTTGCTCCAGGAAATAGATAGTTCAGACATTGAACAAGATATTCCAAGTGGTACAGATATCTCTTCTGTGCGGGCCATCTCTTTTTGCTTGTTTTCAGTCTAGCTCTTTTAAGCTTCATTTGACATCCTCTGCTTCTTTCAGTGCACAGACAACAGCCATTTCCTATCTACTCACCCCAAATCCTTCCTGAATTTTTAAAACTCTAGAAACTATTCCATAGTTTATCATAGCTGATCTTTCTCTGAGCTTTCTCCACCTTAAATGTGTCCTTTTTCCAGATGAGGGGACCCTGACTCAAGCTGCAGATAAAGACAGTCATAATTCTTGTTTTGTTTTTCTTTTTATTCCTGGCATTTGACTTGTTTTTCTGCCTACTGCTGAGCACTGAGCATCAGCTTCCATGGAGCTGTCTATTGTAATCTCAAGCTCTCACTCCCAAATGGTAATTTTCAGCTCAGAGTCCGTCATTTTATTTCACTGTGAAGGGTATTTGTTCTGTTGCAAGGACAGACCTTCTGTTTCATGCATTTTGGCCAATTATATATTCTTACCAGGACCTTCCCTCTTATTCCATGGCTGATAAGTTTCTTTAGAAATCATTCATGGGAGATTTTGTCAAAAATATTTTCAAAATCCAGTTGTACTTTGCTTGACTGGCTCACTTGACCCATATGCTTGTCAACTTCAAAAAACTCGAATGGATTTTATAAGGCAAAATTTCTGGTTACAGAACTGACATTGCCTCTTCCACATACACTGCATTTAGACACATATCTTAGGTAAAGATGGTCCTTTATTATAGCTTTTAGCAATTTGTGTACTAGAGTCACTAGCTTGCAGGCTTGGAGTGCTCTGGATCCTCCCTGACATCACATTTACCAGCCTTCAATGCTCATGGTGCCCAAAAAGTTAATGTGGGAGGTCACACACCCTTATTAGTGATTCAGCTACTACCTACGTGGGTTTTCTCAGAACTCTTGGCTAAATACCATTCAGTCCAGACAACTCATTAGTGCTTATGCTAATGTCACAATAGCCTCTCCACAGTCACTTATGTTTCAGATGAATCCTCTGCAGTATTGCCTTCCAAAATGACTTCTAGTGAGGAAATATCCTAAGTTTCTTCTACAGCGAGCAGTGATGCAAGTGTTCATTCTGCTTTTCTGTAACAGCCTTACACTCTCTGAGCACTGAACCTGGCTGTCAGTGGGCCCCACAGACTGCCTGGCAGGCTTTTTGCTCCAACGTGCTGAAAGAAAAATTTAGTATTACTTTTGATTGTTCCAGCCAACTGTTCCTCAAACTGGTTTTGGGGTTTTTTTTTGTCCTAATTATATTTTTGCATTTAATCTGGCAGAGTTTATGATCCTTTTTATTTTCTTCATTTAGATACAGCTTCTGCTTTTTGTACGATGCCTTCTCAATTCTAATAAACTCTTCTACTTCCTAAATCTTTAGCTCTCTGCTCCACCACACCTGCCTCTTTTTATTGTTTCTCAAGTTTTTCCTAATAGACACTATACACTGAATCTCTACTTTCAGTAGGATGGTTTTTGGTGGTTGCTGTGCTTGCCCATACGGATTTAATTCTCTTAGCCACCTCTTCTAGCTTCTTTTTAAAGAAGCTTCCTCATTTTCACACACTTCCATTGGTCAAAGTTTAGCACAATTGTAGTGGATTTTTGACCTTGGCTGCTCCAGAGAGGATATTTGATCTAAATACCTTACAGTCACTGTTTTTGAGTGAAGCTTTGCCTGTGAAATTTTGAACCAGAATCTACATAGTTTTAGTACCACGACACAAAGTATTTTGGAAACCTGAGATGAACACAATTTAGTACAAAAAGGGGAGAGCTTGGACTTGTACAAGTATCAATGGCATTGATTTGAAGGCAAAATAGTAGAAGAGTTTCAAGAAATTATTCTGAAGTATTAAACTTATGAAATTTATCACAGACCAGGAAGGAGAATAGTGTGAGGATGAACTGACTGAGGCTAATATCACTGGAGGAGCAGAACTGGTGTCAATTCTGTATGATGTAACGGACTGCCTGCAGGTGGTATCAAGAACTAGCAAAGATGAAGAAATGATAAATCAGGAAGATAATTAGGATGGATTTGAAGGATGATCAAGAAATATTATGGTTGCAGGGTGTGGCACAAGGAGATAATATTGCCTTTCTCTATACTAATTCATTTATGCAAACAAAGCTTCCTCTATGCAAACTGGGTCAACATCCTCAACACATTTGGACAACTGGGTCTCTGTCTGAATCGGTTTACATATTAAAAATTGATTCAAACCTTATAAAATGTTAACTTGAATAACAGAAGATAGAAATTAAAGATTAGAAGTTGTGACTACAGTTGATGGCCTTGAAAATACACGACAGTGCTGCTATGCTACGAGATTACTTGTTCCATACTGCCTAAGAGATCCTCCAGTAAAAGGAAAATTAGCAGAAAAACCTCAGGTCAAAAAATGGTAGCAGAAGGCTAATCCTTCAATTAATTAAATCATTGCAGATGAACCTTCTTTATGCAAAGGGAGCAGGTAATTTTGTATTACTGTTTTGCACATGTGGGCTTTATTCGCTGAGGAAATGTAATCATCAGCCAAGGAAGTGCTTTTCTCCTTGCCTACCAGCCCCTAGCTTAGAAACAAATGTGTGCAGAACGGATGTGTGTGGTAGTAGCTATATTCTTTTCCCTGATTTATTTGATCCCATACATGCTGAATACATCAGGCATTTGTTTAAGTGTGCCTTTCTGGGTAACTCTGGACTGGAGGAGTATTGAACTTGGTATAATACAAATCTCTCAATAAATAAAAAATCTCCTACTAAATCTCCCTTTATAAAGGCTGAGAAGAGAGATCTGTAGCATTCTACCTGTGTATGAATCGATTTCAATCAGCCTTTAGGAGGTTTCAGGCTGCGTTAGCTGTGCGATAGCATAGTGCAGCAGCAAAACTGCCCTCACCTCCCTTATCGACAGGTTTGTTATGAAACATGGAATATTTAGATTGAGGAGATTCATCCCAGTGTTGCAGACACACAGCCCTGTTATCTTTGCTTCAAGTCTATTGCAATGCTACCCACAAGCACAGCAGCTCCCCCATCACATGCAACAGGGCACCAACTTACCTGGACAAGCCTTTCCTGGAAACTAATTAGCTCTTTTAAGGGGGGGGTGGAGATATTTTATGGTTACTTTTTTTTAGAGCAATTTCTGTGTTTAGGTAAATGGGCCAACTTTCCCATTTCAGAATCCTCTGATTCAGATATGGGGAAGGTGAGAGGTCAGAGGCCTCGTTGTTAATGAGAGAGGCAGCCTCTGATTTTTACACTAATTGAAGCATTTACATTTTTCAGCAGAACTAAAATGCAAAACTAACACGGTCCTTGGAGATTTATAACCCCACGATGGATTCTTCTATCCTCTCTCCCTTAATTATCCCAAATTATCTGAACTCTCACGAAGAAGAAAGAAATTAATATTAATATTCCATTTAGAATATACTCTAAAATGCAGTAGAAAATGGAGGCAATAATAATGATAAAGAGGGTAGCTGAGATGATTTGGAATATATAATCTTTCTTCTCTTCATTGCAGCTTCCTTACACTACAGTAAGCTAGGAAAACTCTGTCCTGCATTCATTTAGCAGAGCAATTTTTGTGCAGCATTGGCTTCCAGTATAAAAGTAAAAGCTTGGTAAAATATTGCTGTGTCTGTTAAATGTAATATTTTGTCTTTGTGGAACAAAGTAAGGATAAAAGAAATTGGATAACTTCTTCTGAAGTGTTTGTACACGAGGGGCAAATAGGCAGGTAAGGATCATTGCTGGAGAGTAGACAGGAAAAACAGCAAGAAAAAAAGAGCGGCTATGAAGTGGACATTAAATGAAATATAAATTATAGTTTATCTTGAAAGAAAGGAGGGAATCACAGTTATCTGAAGAGCAAAGAGTAGGGTCACATTAGTCATAAGCTGCAAATGTCAAATCCGTATATATGGGTTCTAGGCCAGAGGAGAGGGTCCGCTTGCATGAAAGAGACAGGCAGAAAGGTGCCGCAGGGAGGATGGGAGAAGAAAAAGAAGATCGTCTCCATTTGGATGATGAGCCCAAAGTACCTGGTAAATTTTCAGTTAGCCACTGAGTAATTATTGATAGTCAGTTGTACGTTGGCAATTGGCTTTTGCCACTCTTGATGGCTCCCAGCTGCTGCTCCAATTCCTTGCTCCCATCTCTGGGGCATTGGTTTTGGGCTCCCTGTTCCATGGAACTTGGTAGCTGCAAGATATAAGTGAAGGAAAAACTTACATTCGGTTTAGATGTGCCCTAAGATGGAAAATAGCAACCAGAATGGTCTTCAGTGGTGGGATACCATTTACACTGAATGCAAATGTAAGCCCAAGTTCAGCTTTAAAACTAAAGGCAGTTATATTTATATAAATTACAACTCTGAGTCCCATAATGACTTCTTCATCTTCTGTGTACATTTGTTCTGTATTTCCATTAACAGACGCTCACTGAGAGGTGCCAGAGACTTCCAAAGGACCCATCACCTGTGAGCATCTTGGCTTATTACTGCCTTGGTGTTACACTGTGAGCTGTATTTAGAAGTGTGTTATCCCATGAAAGTAATGTTTGATTTCTCAAACAATATTTTGTGTCAAAAATCTAACTTTTTAAAGGCAGGCAGGATATAGACTAACCCCCTACTCTCCTATTTTTATAACCTCTTTTTTTTTCTCACTCTCTTAGTACAATGTTGGCAGGCTGCTGTAAGGCTGGAAGACATCAACTGAAGTGAAGCCCATCTGCAAAGCTGTTGCATACGGCACCACATATTGGGCTTGAGGATGGATTATGGAAGAAAAGACTGTCATAGAAAAGATTCAAAACAACAACAGGGAATGATATTAAAAATAGTGAACAGACTTGAGCTCAGCTGTGAACTAAAAAAGCCATTTTGCTGTTGCTTTTTGTCTTGAAAATAGCCCTTACTGTTTTTGTAACACTTTCCCTGCTCCATTTTGTTTTCTCAGCTTTCAGAGGCTGAAGACATGTTTGTAAGAAGTATCAAGACATGGAAGTAGGTCTAGAAATATATAGAAGCTGTTCACAGTCAACATCCAGTGCAGCTGGGGGTCTGCGGTGCACGACGGGCGGGCATTCTTACTGTTGCTTGTGGCATTACTTCAGTGATATCTCAAGGTAATAAAGGCAGATGGAAGATGCTGTGGAGTTGCTGGTGACAGACACCATGGCAGCACGTGTTGCAATGCTG
This sequence comes from Todus mexicanus, assembly GCA_013389965.1. Classification (NCBI taxonomy): domain Eukaryota; kingdom Metazoa; phylum Chordata; class Aves; order Coraciiformes; family Todidae; genus Todus; species Todus mexicanus. The sequence goes on from WEIS01069956.1 coordinate 12,834, forward strand.
TATATGCAGGGGCACAAGATCCTGGTTTGTGTGCAGCAGAGGGTCCACAGCACATGCACAGAATTGTACCCAGGGAAGAGCTGCACAGGACTGTGTGTTGCTGGCACAACTACCTTGCTGCATGTGCCAACTCTGGGTTATCGTACACTGGTATGGTTGTGGTGTAGCTAGAGGACGTTGTGGGCTGAATGGTTTAGGTTCATTTGCAGTCCAGAACATCTGTGAAAGGAGCTTGTGTTTCTCAGCCTTCTCCATCAGGCAAAAATACTTGGGAAGGAACACTAGGTCCTAACACAGTGTTTTGTTGTTCGGTTCAATATAGTGACATTCAGTCTCAGGCAAAGCAATTTTGTGATTCTGCCTCCTTGGAAATAGTCAGAATGAAAACCAACTCAAAACCCGCTGCTAAGGATGTTAGCAGTAGCTACAGGGTTTTGGTGTGAATGTGTGTTTGAACAGTTACTTGTGAATATGTGACCTTTAAACATAATAGGAAACTAGATTTTATTTCATTTATCTTGATGTAACCATTTCAATGTTATGCATTGCAAGAACATTTGCAATCCACCATTGAGAAACAGTAACGTGATGGATAAAGCACTGGACTGGGATTTTATTCTAGGCATAGCCATCAACTTTCTACATCGATTTGTCCAAGCCAGTTAAGCAGCCCCCTTAGCCAGGGCTTTTTTATCTGTGAAATGAGAACGATAATCCCACAGTACCTATCTGTGACAAATACAGGAACATTACTCATATTTACTCAGCAGTTTCAAATTAAAGTTTTCTCTTGTCCAGTTATTTCAGAAAACAGCTCTCAAGAAAACCTTACTAAAGAAATGAAAGCTGTTACATTTGACATATAATGTGAATTGGCTGACACATGCTAGAGTGCTGAATGACACAGGATGAGAAATTTAAATGATTCATTTAAATTATTGAACAACTGATTGTTAAAAGTATTGTATGCCAGAAGACATCTCTTACTGACTTCACAATCACTGCAAATTTCTGCAGCACTCATAAAAAATCATGCATCTTAGTCAATTTCCTCATTAATTTTGTTCATTAAGTGAGAGATGAGGCTAAAATGAGATGACTTTGTAATAAAAATTTGATTTCCAAATACCTTTTTGATTTGCTCTTTGGCAAATGTTTTATGGATTGCTTTCTTGTTCATCATTTGACAAGCAGCAAACTACTCCACAAACTGTCATGGAAGAAAATAACACATACGAGAGGATGAGGAAAGAAATAAACCAGCACGTGCTATAAACTGAACAAAACAAATGCAAGATATCTGTGCAAGCCTTTTAGTACATGTCTTTTTCCATATTGCTCTGGGTGAAAAGCAGTATTCTTTGTTTCTTCATGTGACTTAGGATAATGTACTGAATTCCAGGATCTGCCTGGTACTTTTTTGTAATTCAGGAAAAACAAGAGTGTCGTTCTTCGCGCCCCCCCCCTTTCTTTTTATTTCCTCACAGCTATCTCCTCTGCATCACACATAGAATCTGCAGGGGTGCTCTTTTGCAAAAAAAGTGACACATGTATGCACATGGCGGTCTGATTGTGAAAGACTTGCCTTCCTTCCCCTTTCTGGAGATCCCAAGGGCCACATTTGTCATATAGTCACTTTGCTATGAGTGTGTAATTAAATGTAAAACACTTTGGGATATTCAGCTGTATCAAATATTGCTGTTGAAATGCAAGTTGTTTTTCTGTAGCCAAACACAAAAGGAAGAAGCCAAATAAACAGCAACAAAAAAGAAATGAAAAGGTTTCTACGGATAAAAATGTGAACACTGATAGATAAATAAAACATTAGAAAGAAAGGAAAATACTTCCGGAAAACAAATCAATAAGATTAAAAAAAAAGAAAAGAAAAAAAGACTTATTTGAGAAAGTTGACAGGCTTGCAGAAATTTCTAGCTTACAAGCTATTTACAGAGAGAAAATATGATGAATCAAGACACAATCATCAAAGTAAAAACTCTAGATATTAAAATTTTAACTCTAACTTGTAGAGAGTCCAAATCATTTCCTCTGTGACATAAATTTGCACAGGCAGTAGAAGCTTCCAATTACAGAATTTCTTCTGTATTTTACATCCTTGGAGACAATGTTTGTCCTTTTGTAAAATGAATGTAAGATTCTGTCCTCCCCAATTTATGACCGCTACACAACATATTAGGAACTGGAATTACTTATGAAAACAGAAAAAGAAAAAACTAAACAAAACAACAACAACAAAAAAGCTTAACAAGCTCATTGGTGGATAATTCTATTTATTCACTGCAAAATGACATTTTTACCATGATAAAACAGTGGCAGGATTTACCCTCTCCCCCCCTCCAAAAAAAAAGGGTAAATTCTGCTTGTGGTTCAGCCATGGACTAGAACCCAGGTATGTAATCTTGCAGGCAAATACCCTGACTACAGGGCTGTGGAAGTATAGGCATACTCGTGTATTTTTTTCTCTCCATTGGTCCTGGTGGTTCATGTCTGATACAGCAGATGAGGTCTCCCCTTCCAGGAGAGTGCCCCAGCCCCCACACTGCTCTGTAGGCAGCTGAAGAACAAGTATCACCACATCGTAGTCCTCCTTGCTGTTTTTCAAAAGGGAGCCTGTATCTAAAACCAGGGACACTCACCTGCTCTTCTTCCACCCAGGTTGTTTCAAGAGGTTACCGCCCCACCTCCTTGGAACCCTCCTCGGAACCCTCCTCACTGAACGTTACATCCCTGTAAGACATTGTGAGGGAGCTTCTGTGTTGGGGAGGTGAGGGAAAGTTTTTGAAACAGAGTAGAGGCATATATTGTCTTCTGACTTCAGCTGTGCTGAGTGCCTCTTTTTTTATGCATTTTTTTTTTTAATTGAAAGTATCTGGAAAGTAAGTGAAACTCTAAAGCAGTTTTGGTTAGTTATTTTGAGATGTGATATATGCTATACATATATTTCCTAGATAACGTCATAACCAAACCAGTTAATTATCAATAAATTCTCTCCATTGGACTCCTAGCTTTGTTTCAGCCTTCAGTGATGGCTTCTCATCAAAATTCATGTTCTGACAGTCCTGGGTTACTTTAGCTTTGGTAGCTTTCTCATACCAGATCATATTGACTACTCTTGTTATCTCCCAGTGGGTCCATGCTGAATTGAAACGAATGGGTTGATGGTGGCTCTCTTTACAAAACGTTCATACTTCTTGGTGTTGAATTGTTACATGCTAAAAGTCAAAGTATAGCAGAAGCGGGAATTGCCTTTCTATTTTCTAATTATCCTCTGCACTTTTTTGTTATTTTTGATACAATGTCCAAATGTGTAAATTCACCCAGCTTTAGAAGTAGAGATTTCATGAAAACTAAGCCTTTTCCCTGGTTTACAGAATACACAGCAACAAGTATTTCCATGCCAGGAGGACTTCAGAGCAAGAAGCTGAAATACGCT
>WEIS01069962.1:14290-26094 GCA_013389965.1 Todus mexicanus
AGATGTGTTTTTCAGCAATCCTACTGCCAGTTAAAAAGTTATTTGCTATGTAATTACAGATATGATTATGAATATTAGATCAACAGGCTGACAATAATCATGGTAGCCAGATTTTAGTCTCTGTCAGAAATGAGATTAACAATTGGGAAGTCCTCTCATGGAGACTAACCAGATTTCCTGTACGACATAAGCGTTCTATATTGAGCTTGTCAAATAAAAAGGCCGCAAGACATCCCAAAATAGCAGTTCCAAGAAAATTATCATTTCATCTATTTTTCTTTGAATAGGTTGATGTCTGATGTTCCTGTCAGTTCCATAAACTATAGTTTTGTAGTCCTGTGGATTACTCACACAATATGGAATGGGAACCAGGTTTGATGAGCAATTCAGACACGGCAAGGAAAGCAGCAGAGCTGAATCACTGCTAGGTGAAGCAGCTCAGCTGAGTCTGGAGCAGGGCAGCTCATGCCGGTACCAGACAAACAGTGGGAAGCTGGTACACGGACTGTTCAGGGCAGCAGCCAGCTTTGAACTGCAGTGTCAGAAGTCACCAATGTCCATGCCAAGCAGACTAAGGTTTTGGCTGAAGGCAATTCAGCCCCTCAGGAAGCAGCCAGCACCATTTCCTCAAGAGTCTGCATGTTCACAGCACTGGCTACCTTCTGTTCCTGCCTATTTGCAGAGTTCAAACGCTCTCCCCCTCAAGGATGCTGAATCCCTACTAAGAGGCTCCTCTCAGCACTTTCTGCTGTCTCCTCCTGATGGCTTTTCTGTGCAGGCTGCTGACAATCCAACTCCATGCTAACAACTGCTTGCTGCAGTGCTTGTGTGTAACGTTCACAGTGCTGCCAGCCCCAAATGCCAAAGCCACGCTGTAAACACCGAAATGGGAGTCACAAACTTTTTCTGCAATTTTCAGAAACACGTTTTAATGATCTCTCTGGGCTCAGTTTTATGGCCTTACAGAGGGCAGAGGGACCTGCCTTTGCTTTATGACCACGAGAGAGTAATTTCTTTTATAAAAGGAAGCTGAGACGCTCCTGCATCACAGTAACACAGGGGCTGGGAGTTCCAAGGAAAGAGTTCAACATCCTCAACACACCAATAAAATCAACAGTGCTAAAAAAACCCCATGTATATTGATGATCACTCCAGGAGCAAAGTGGAAACATTGCAAGGCACTGATGAAACACTGAGAACTGGATAGCTAGACAGAGGGCAACGATAGCTGAAGAAATGAAAGGAGAGGCGGAGGAGCAGAGCTTCATAGGCACGTGCTGCCTGGCTGCTGGCTGAAGTATGAAGGTATTTCCAGAAGAGTAAAGTGACAGTGTGGAGGAGAAGTGTAACAGTGAACAGTAAAAAATGGGACCACCATTTCTGATTCATCATTAGCTTGTGGTAGGAACATTAGAAAGTCACTGTTTAGATACACTCCAGATAAAAAAGGAGTGTTGAGCAGACAGAGGTCTGACATCTCCTCAAAAGAAAACCAGCAGGAATATGATGTCTCTGTCTGTGCTGTTAGACTCCTTGGAGGAGGCAAAAATTGTTCTATTCCTCCAATGGCAAAAACAATTTGAGGGAAGAAAACAATCCTCAGAGCTCCATTTCTGGGGTGAAATATCCTGACAACACTACATGTCCTCTGGAGCCCGCCTAGCCAGGCTGCCCAGAGACACAGACTACTAGAGAGATCCTGCGCTTGCTGCTGGTGGCTGAAAGTGTGTCACAGAAACACAAGTGGCCAAGTGTTGGAAGGACCAGGAGGGCTTCTTTTTTCCTTCTCCTTTCCATTCTCTATGCATCATGGCTGAACTACTCACTGACAATCCAGTGACTGAGGATTTCCACACGTACCAAAGGCAGCCTGGATTTCATCTCTGTTTGTATGACCTGGGGTAGGCATACACTCCAAACAGGCAAGAGTTTCATTTTCATCACCCTGTCTCTCTTCATCCTTTCCCCTCAGCTCCTGTGGTGGCTAGGCATCCCAGGTGCAAAATACGCTGAGGCAGGAGCATCAGCCCCAGAGGAACTGGGCACAGACAACTCACTTTGCAGAATGGCTGCTGAGTAACAACCAGCTACTGAAAGCATCCAGACACACAGCAGCCTCCTGAAAACTTGTAGTGACTGGTCCAGAGGGAAAATCACTGACTTCCACACTTGTGCTCCCAGCGCCTAGAACTGACAAGCACTAAGGAGGAATGGAAACATGCACAGTATCACCTACAGTGTGTCAGGAAGCTCCCTGCACATGCTCTTTCATGATAGATATGTATGTGCAGTTGGGCCATTTGTCATACCAAGGCAGGAGCTTGTTGATTTACTTTACAATGGGGGCACTGTGGAGAAAAAGAGATGAGACTTTCCTCTCATGTGGCTTGGTACAACTGATTATTGTAGCAACTCCCTGTGAGACCATGAAAAATGTGAGATTAACATATTTTTTTTATTTAAACACAATACCTCTTTGGAGCTTGTGAGCTGTTGGTTGCCTTTTTGGCCACCTCCATGTTCTCTCTAGCACTGTGCAGAAGCTCGCAAGTCCTTTGTCTGCAATTGTAAATAAACCACCCCTGTCTAAGCATGAATGCAACGTTCAGGACTAGAACTAGTTTTGGTCATCAGGCTGATTCAACTTGCTGAAAGGAAGTTTACACTGGGACCGACTGTAAGGGTCTGCCTGCAGTAAGCAGTGGCCAGGGATAAGTAAAAGTCCAGAAGCAGCACTAATACAAATACTGGAAGTTTTCTCACTAAAAAAGTGGAAGTTTATTCTAGGCTTATAAATTCTTATAGGTAAGCTTAGGTGCATAGAACCAGAAGCATTTCACGCTGCTTGGTTATGTCATTGAACAGCTCTTGTTGCAATTAGCCATCACAGAAAAATCCCCCTGAAAGCATATTTCATTTAATTGTCTGAACTCTGCCTTTAGCTCAGTTATTCATTTTCTATTAATTACTAAGTTGTATTTCCTCTTTGTTGCAGAACCCCTGCAATTTTATCCCTTATAAAGAATTAGTCTGAATTTTAACATCCTTACTGCTCTATACCTAACATGTAAATGGCTTCAGGAATTCACTCAGGGCAGTTTATTAAGCAAAGCTCATTAATTTACTTTCCTGGATTGCCTACGCACTTCTCTGCAGCTGAGAGTGCAGCTGCACACAAACACTGTGACCCCATCTCACCAGGTGCTACATGCTCGTTTCTGGCACACAGCCCTGCTCTCACTGCAACCAACCTGGTGCTGCCTGGCAAGCACCAGCACAGTGAGTACCTTCATTAGCAGCCTCTTCAGAGAAGGAAAATACCAAGTTAGCTTCAGGATTGAATTCATTTAACATCAATACCAGTGCGTTCTTCTGGCTGCAGGATGATGCAATGTTTGGGAACTATGGGAGGATTTGCAGGGCTGATTTCGATCTGCAAGCCATCAGATATCATTTGATGCTCTTCACTGCTCACTCTCTAAGTTACACTGTTAGGTTCCTTTTCTTTGCTCCTTTTCCAAATTACAGGGACACAAAGTGTCTCCTTGTGGTTTCTGTTCCATCACAATCTGTGTGAGAAATCCTTAAGCAGAAAAATCCCTGGAGGCTGAAAGGCTGCATGGAGATACTGTTGCACGCAGTCCCCTGGACTTCTGCTACTGACTGCTGTTGAAAGCATGACTGGACCTTTAACCTGGCCTGATCTGGCATAGCTTCATTAAAGCATCTTCCATGAGTGGGTTTTTCTTAGCTTTTAGAGCACTGTGATATAGAGGCTTGTTTGTATACAGGAAAATTATGAAATGAGCATATGCTGCCTCCACAAAGATGCTTGAATCTATTCTTCTGTGCTCCATGAGGAATACAGTCTCATTCCTAGCCCCACAAACCACGGCACTATGTAATGAAGAAGCTTTTTTTGTTCCATTAACAACTTTGTTTTAGGAAGCACCTCTTTAGTGAAGTGACGTCCAGAAATGATGAAACCCTGCCTCAAATGGTCTCTGGTATGCTCACTGCTCCTGAGGCGCAGAAAGCAACTTGTAGGAGAGACAAAGAGGTGTGTTCCCAGAATGTGCTTGATGACTTGATTTCCTACTAAAAGCTTATACTAACACAGGAGAGGTGAGGAAAAACACCTGCCCATACCATGCAGGCTTTTGAGGAGGAGGAGAATGGGCTAAGGTAACCTAATCCTTTCCTCCACTGGCACTGACGAGTGAAGTATGTGCTCCCTTAACTTGCCAGAGTCTGCCCAGAGCAGAGCCACATTCCTGTCTCCTCAGCAGGCAGCCAGACCATGTTTGTCCTGAGTCAGGCACAGCCAGGGCTCAGCTGCCTTTGACCTCAGGAATTTTAAATCTGGAGTCAAGCAAAGCTTTACCTTATGCCTCAGAACGGAAGAGCTGCCAAGCACAGAACATATTCCAAGTTTGGCTGTCTGGGTCATGAAACCAAATCCCTGTGATCCCAGGCAGCCACACAATATGCATTTAATCCACTGCATTCTGCAGAACATCCCCTCCATGCCATGGCTCTGGCCTGGAAATATTTCCCCGTATCCTGTGGTAAGTGTAACCTCTTTTGTACACACTACCAAAAGTCCACGAGACTGTAACATGCCATGGCAAAAAGACACAGGAGATATGGAAAGAGTCACCACAGCCTGAGGTCCCCAGCAGTCCCCCTATCTAGAAACTGACGGCAGCTCATCTACTCTTCAGTTTGGGTTTTAATCTCCAGATTCTTCCTGTTGTCACTCGGGGACAAGGAATTTCAGTGGCTCTTTTCTCCCTGTAAATGGCATGCATGGTTTTGTTTCTGTGCCTATTGCCATCTTTATGCCTGTAGCTAGAAGCTGTCAAACAGCTTCTTACCCAAGTACTTCTAATTGCAAATTTCAGATTGTTTACTTGGATTTTATTTGACTTCTCACACAAAGCCACAGCCAGAAACCATGTCCACAAATGAGCGATCAGGGCTGTGTTGCTAATTAGCACCCTGCCAATTTATCATGTTTTACCAAACCTAAGCTCCTGGTACAAGTGGCCACAGGTTACACTCTAACTTTGCCCAAGAGATCAAATGGAAACTATAGTGATTCTTTTTCAAAAAAGGGAAAATGAAAATTAAAGCAAATGTCAAAGACGCTCTGAGAACTTTTGTTGCACTTAACAATACATTATTCCTATTGATTCATCTAGAGTGCACGAAGCATGTCTAAGCTGAATATGAAGTCTGTCAAGGGACAAATTGTCTGTGGAAAGACAAAATGATGGGCAGATGAGCATCAGCCCACACATTCCCCAGCACTGCAAGCAAGCCACAGGGGTTCCCATTGCCCAGGCAGCTAACACTGGTCTTTTGTCAGGGACTGTGCTAGAAGGCACATGTGCGGAAGGCAGAGAGCCTGTCACAAGCAGGAGTGTCTATACAAATGCTCACCCAGAGGAAACTATAGGACAATGATGAAGCACAAGGGCAGCACCGACACTTCCAACTTTTCAGTTGCCTTGTTGCTTTATATATTAGCCCCGCAGAAGTCAGCCTGAGCTTCCCAGGACACACACCTTTTTCCGCAGCTGGGATCAGGGTAGGCTCCTCCCTCTCTGCAGTGGCCAGTTGTCATCCTGTCATTAGTACTGAAAGCACAACTGTGGTAATACAAGGGCTTTTATATTTGTTTTTCCCCCTTGACTTCACAGCAGCTGCTGCTACTATCCTAGCACCGAAGTGCAAACGTGGAGCTAGAGATGCTCACTGAAGGAATAATTCATTCTTGTGGCAGCAGCTTCCAAGCCTTTAGTGTGTGAGTCATGAAGGAAAGAGCATGTGCCACAGGAGAGCAGCTCCTGGGATTTTGTACTGCAAAATGTCGGTGCCTCTGCCTGTCCATGGGAGTTGTGAGAGTGCTTTCGGGTTAACTGGGGTGAATCACCTTATGTCTTTTTAATGTTGCTAGAAACCACTGAGAAGTTAGCACAAGTACATCCTAGCAGGTGTATGTGTCACTACTGCTCATGATGCCAGCTGGGGAGAGCATTTGGATTTGAAACATCTAGAAAGGACTGAACTGCCTCACAAACCTGGGACACCCACACTGTGACCATCCTGCACCACAGATCCCCAGCTGCTCTGCAACATCTGTTAATTCTCACAACATGCTATGGCGTCAATTTTTATTGCTTTGTTTTTACAGGAATAAACAGCTTGTAGAGTAGGTGACTGATGCTAGAAAGACAGTTCTGTTTTGTATAATTTTTCCAGGCTTTTAGATCTCCTTCTCAAACAATGGAGGAAAATTTCCACACTAGTGCAGAGCTCTGGAGTTGGAATGCAGACAGGAATGCCGAAAAGGTATCAGCAGGGCACAACCACCCCCTCACAGTGTACCTACATTGCAATTGGTAGCTAATGGTGTCATCCATTGGCACAAAATGGAGAACCGAGTCTTTTAGAGCGAGGATTTCCCTGCTCAAAGGCAAAAATCACTCACTTAGATAACTAAAAAGAGCATTCACGTCAATCTGATGCCATTATGTTAAATGGAGCTGAGTGTGTGACTTCTGCTGAATAAAATAGTCTTACTGCAGTGGGAGGAGAGAGAGACATTTGACATTGTAGCAGCCTCATGGGAAGGAGAACAAGGCTGTAGATGCTGCAAGCCTAATCACAGAACTGTGGTTATTTTGCACATTGCAAAAGTGAACATGAGATTAATATATACATAAATCCCCTGGGAGAGCTGAGCAAAGGCAGAGTGAGCAGTTTCTTCCTAGCATGGCCCAATAGGCATACATGTCTCTGGCTTCCTGTTCTCTTCTTTGTGATTTCTCCTTGCTTCCAGTGTCAGCTCATTACAGAACTGTTATTGTCATGATAATGGCTTAGTAAAATTAACCTTCCCAGCAAAACAGCTTCTCTTCTAAAATTTCAGAATTTTTAAAATGAATAGTTTAATAAATTGTTGTTTGGACTCTCTGGTCAGAGAGGTAGGTATGAATTTTCCTTTTCCATTCTGATACACGGTTTACATGGGACTAATGCACAGTGAAAAACTGGAAGCTGAGAGAAACGTTCATCATCCCCCTTAACACACGCTCAGGGTCTCACTCTCCAGCCTCACACAGGATCTCATGGTAGAGTAAGGTTTGACTGTTACTTTTTGCCGCTGAAGTGCATTTACCTGACACTGATCCTCTGGTCCCAGTCTTTCAGCCCTTCTCCACGGGTCAAGACTTGCTAGCATGAGTAACAGTTAGATCCATAACAGATTCACGTGGCCAAATTCACACTAACGGCCCTAGCATGACAATACAGAAAGTCTGAGATGCTAAAGTCTAAACACAGTTGCTGCCCAGCCCTGGAGGTGCTTGGAATGATTTCCATCGTTTTGTCCTCAAAGTGAGTCCATAAGCAGCTGCATTTTGGCTGAGCACCTGGCTTACACTCTGGGGCATTTAGATACTGCTCCAGCTGTTCTGTCTGCAGGTGTTTTGGAGCATACCTGACTGGGCTCAAACAGAGTGGACCTGGGAGCAACAGGGCCTCCTGGCTACCCTTCTTCCAAATCCAGTAGTATCTGTTAGCACAAGTTTGCCTTGGATGTCAAACAAGCTCTTTTTCTCCCTACCCCCAAAAGCATAAACAAATCTGTACTCATAGAGGAGATGGCCAGGTAAGAACAGCTAAAACCAGCCTCTCATAAAAGTGTTTATGGTGATTCTGAATATGCTGCTACTCCCCTAGATCAAAGTCCCATACACAGCCCAATTAGCAATCGTGACCCTGCTTTTAGTGCCATGCACATGGGCAGATCAGTAGTGATGTTGGTAAAGGGCAGAAGAGATCCCAAACTAGATGGAAATAGACATTAGTCTCCGGTTACATCATCTTCAAGAGTTGGACAGCTGGAATCAAACCACATGATTCAGACCATTTTCAGAGGAAATAATTTAGATACCATCTGGCTTTGTCCCATTTGCTCATTGCAATCACTCTTTCCTCAGTGCATTTTTTACTGTACTATTCAAATAAATTTTGGAACAATAGATGATAATGTGGCTGCCAATCAACTTTTATTTCTCTCTTCTGCTGTAATTATGGGTCTCTATTAAGTTCCTTATTACTCGAGGAATCTTTAGTTTTACATGACTATTTAATTAATCTCATTATTTTCTGAATTCCAAATCACATTTTCAATGTCTCCATTTATCAGGGTGGCAAACCATTCAATTGGTTTTATAGTACGGAATTCCCATAAGCTCTGATTATTATAGATCAGCTCCACATCACTGTGTCGCATCTATCACTTGAGGTTCAAACTTTTCAATAACCAGCAGGAAAAGAAAGCATTTTATACTTAAATGACATCATTTTGGTTGCAGCTCCATGCCTGTGGGCTAGGAGGCCACCAGGACTCGCGTGTTTTAGCAAATGAACAATGCATTGCTGTGTCAGGGCAGGACCTGGAAGAGCTCAGCTGTACGAAAACAGTGTAACTGTGCCTCCTAGCACAGCCCCCACAGGAGAGCAGTAATCCACCTCCAGCACAGCTGCTTATCTCACAAGTATTACACAGATGCTCTCTGCAGGAGGTAGGGGATGCTGATAGAGTCATCTGCAGCATTTCTATCTGATTCCTGTTTCTGAGAGTCTTGGCCACGTATCAGTATAGTAAGAACACATGCTTAAATCCTGCTGCAGATAATTGGGCTGAAATCTGTGCCAACTTGCAGGTAGATGCTAGGTGGTATTGCTGCCTCCCACTGCAACCCCAAAGGGCTGTATGCTTGCTCTCCTGCACACTTCAGCGGGAGCTACTGGAGCTCCGTAGTGCTGTAGTTGCTGACTTCTACTCCAAGGCTGACAATCTTCACACATTTATTTATTTTAAAAAATATTTCTTTCCTTTGTTGTGGGTTGGGGTTTTTTTTGTGTGTGTGTGGATGTTTTTGTTCGGTTGGTTTTGTGTTTTGTTGTTTGTTTGTTTTTCAGTTGTAATACAAACTTCTAACTTTTTTTTCCCCCCCTTGGGAACTTCTCACTCAACGTTGCCAGGAGGTAATATATAGCATTATAAAATCAACTTACATTTGATATGATATCTCCAGTTCTTCAGATCACAGATAAATGTTCTATCAAGAAAGGAAACCATACTTTTTTTCCCTTCAGTTATTTGTTAGTGGTAGGACTTACCACGGGTATAAAACCAGACCACTCACTGGCATGAAGACTTATTTAAACATGTAATCGGTATTCAGATATGGGCCACTCAGTGATTTCATCCCTATGGATCTCAAATTGACCTTTCTTGTAAAATTGTGTCAGTCCCAAGGATCACAGTGTGCTTTGTCTGGGAGCTTGTTGTTCCTGTGCTTGTGCCTTAAAGATTACAGTCAGATGCAGCAAATACTCACTTAACATTTAACCAGATCCTGCAAGCACACCACAAGCTCCCACAGCTTGCTCAGGTTCTCATTTTGTAAAACTCTCAACAGAATCATATGACAGCTGGAAATGTATATATATATATATATATAAAAAACCCTCTTGTCATTTAGTCTCCATTGTGAGCCTTTCGCAGGTCTTGGTTTCATTGGTGTGACTTAAGTCTCCCCATCTGATGAATCAGAGCATCTGCTTCATAAAGAGAGGAGCCCTGGCACAGTGCTGCCATCAAAGCAGAGAGATGTCTTTGGGAATAACTGTTTGGGAGCAAAGTGTTCTGACTTCTGTTTGCTTACAGTCAACAGGTCAGTGTCTGCTGCTCCTGCAGTTCTGAATAGCCTCTTCTGGAGGGCTTTTGGTTTTGTCCAAACTCTCAGAACTAATATCATTAAAGTAACAGCTACTGTGAGAAGAGTTTGTGCCTCCGATGCTTCAACAACTAAGCACGTTGGTTCCCGAGTGAAATGCACTCTGCTGTTGAATCCTGTATTATGTATTACCAGGGTTTCTCCCAGAAGAGACGGTATTTCCTACTCTCTTTGGCTTTTGTATTTATTAGCCTTAAGACTCTCAAAGTCTTCAAATTGTCAGGCAGAAGCAGAAGAATGGATGGAAATGAAGTAGAGGCTTGTCTCACCAATTATGCTTATTTGAGGAAACAATTTGTAATTACTTTCAGGTCCCTAAAGATAAAGCAGAATCATTTAATGCACAACTGCAGTGCATAAATGCTGTTTATTAACGGTCCTTTTCTTCTGCAGGTCTCAATGCATCCTACAAAAGTAAGCGACTGCAAACCATTCTCTAGGTGAGGAAACTAAATTACAGGGAGCTTAAGTTACCTTTCCAAACCCCCGCACTGAACCAGAATCATCCAGGCCAAGTCCAGGCTTAATAATTCCATATCTGATGCACCATGGTGCATGAAGCTCTAACCATACATAGAAAAGCAGTAGAGTTGTGCTCCATGCCACAGAATTCACATCTGTTTGGAGCCCAGCCTACCCATTTCCCAAGCCTTTGGTACATCAGCGTCCTTGTGTGGGTAGGTCTGCTGGAAGTTCCCAGCCAAATGCCACTAAATGCAAAAATGCAGTGCAGCTTGAATGCTAAGGTCCAATTTTTCCAAGGTCCAAGGGAAAATGAAACAGGCAGTCTGAGCCCAGATTTGGGTCTGCACACCTAGAAATTATCATCTAAAGCACCCATAGGACTTGAGATTCGTCTGGACTGAAAGAGCTGGGATGAGAAGGTACATCTAAAGGTGTGGTTCTGCATCTTCCCCACTCTCCCCTCCTTCACCAAGACTCTGTCCCTAAGGACCTTCTGATGACGGCCAGCTGAGATTTCTGCTGCTCTTATGAATAGGTCTTGTCCACTAGAGTGTGGACAAGAGCCCTCCCTCCAGCAGTAAGCTGTTGTTCTAGTCTGAGTGATCTTGTTGAGTTGTGTCCTGAGACAGATTGCACTTTGACTGACTGTGGTTTAAGGGTCTTTAGAGCTGGATCTATTGTACCATAATGCAGAATCAAGCATCAAGCAAATTACTGATCTAGTAAGAAACAAGCAGCTGAAGTTCCTTCAAAATATTTGCACTGGCAGGCTTCCCAATCTTGTATTTTCAGCTCCATGAAGTCATGAAACTGGTGTAAACTTGTTCTGTCCTCTGGATAATCTCATAAAAATGCAGTTGTATGTATGTGTTGGACACTCCAGGTCTGAAGTATTATTGTGTGATATACGGTTCTGCTCTTACCAATCATGGAATATGACGCTGGGTCTGATCACAAGAATACTTTCTTCAGTCTCTTCCAGCTGCTCAGTAAAGAGGGATATTCAACAGCTAACCTATTAAACTAGGAGAGTTTATCTCCTGTGGTTATCTGAGTTCAGATATTCACAGAAAATGTAACACACTGTTGCATCCTCACTGAGGACAGAACTCAAATAACTTGCAAAAGAGAACCGTGAAAAAGTCACATAGCCAGGACATGTACACTGATTTATTCATTGTACGCCGGGAAGATAAACACTCATCTGCTTTTATACCTCAAGTGCAACAAGCCTCATTAGAAGTCTATTCACAGCTCATAGCAAGCTATAGACTCAAAAAGTCAGTGTTCTTCAAGAGAGATGTAAAGGCCATTGTCAGACAGCAAAGCTATAATTAACCATTATCATATGCTCTAGTGACTAATTGGGAATTAAATTATGTATTTATTCTTGTTTTTCAAATAAACCATGGCACCTTTAAATTGCAGAAAGGAAATATTAGCTGTGATCTTAAGATACTGAAATGCTGTGATATATCTGGATAGTTAGTGTTACCATTTCTGTGTTGTTTTTTGTTGTTG
>WEIS01069965.1:0-10151 GCA_013389965.1 Todus mexicanus
CTTTCACTGTGCACCTCTGAGAATAGCCTGCCTCTGTTTTCTTTACATCTTTTTATAGGTAGTTACACATGACAGTAACATTTTCCACCTTTGCGTTATCTTTGTATGCTGAAATGAACCGAGGACTCGAAGTGCAGGACTTTTCACTTGCCTTTGTTGAACTTCATAAGGTTCCCTCCAGACCGTTTCTCCAGCCTTCAAGAGCTCCCACTTGAGATCTCCCCCATCTTTTGGGATGAAAACACACTCTATGCCAACATCCAGACTGTTAAGAAAGACATTTCATATTACTGGCCACAGCAATGATAACAGATGTATGCCGCTGGTAACCAGCTGCCAGCTTGATTTGTATCACTCATCATAATCCCTTGAGCCCAACACTCCAGCCGATTTTACACCCATCTATCCACTTACCCAATTCTTATCATTTTGGCTTTAAGGATACTATGACAGACCACATTAAAAGCCTTGCTAAAGTCAAGATATGTAGCATACATTGCTCTCCCCTCACCTGCACAGCCAGCTATCTCATTATAGAAGGCAATGTGGTTCGTCAGGCATAATTTGTCGTTGGTCTGGAAATAGCTCTACAACCTTTGCGGCAACACAGATAAGACCAGCTAGCCTGCAGCTTCCTGGATCCTTGTCTTGTCCTACTTGAGGATGCGTGTGTTTACCGCTTCCAGTTATGAAGAACTTCCCCTGATCCCCATGCATTCTAAAGGTGAGAGAGCAGCTGTGCAACAGCACTGACTTTACTCCCTTGGCACTCTTGGAAGGATTCTGTCTGGTCTCATGGACTTGTATATGCCCAATCAGGTTAAGTACTCCTAGGATAGTAGAACTAAGGCTGTCTGTTATGGTTGATTTTCAGAGGCTAGTGTTTGAATTACTTCACCCTTTTAGAACAGTAAGTATACACATCTTGCACTGAGAAAAACATCTTCCAAGTGAAAACATCAAAGCAGCCTACAATTAGGACTTAACTCAGCTAAAGCTTGTTCCTAAAAATTTGTATTACTGTTTCTTTCACTACAGTAAGCTCAGAGAGAGGTATTACAGAAGTGATGATACTTAGAGAATAAGAATTTTGCTAAACTGTTCCCTGGAAAGCAAGGGAAGTGCCAGCAATTTTAATCCTCTTTTAGCAAAGCTTTTACAATTCATTTTTACTATGAACTGAAATTCTTTTTGCAGAGGTAAATACTCATTTACCTAGCCTGAATCATCAAGTGGCTTCAATATGAGGCTTGAAATGAGGTAGGAAAAGAATATTATGTTACTCCTATGTTTCCTCCTTTACAATGCAGTTATGCTTTGAATGGTACAGAGAGGAAAGCCACTGACTGAGAAAGAGAATGCAGAAATGGCTTATATCAGCTAGAACTTAGCACCCGTAATACCTGTAACTTAGCTGTTTCACTTGTCTTGGTTACAAGAACTCTAAGCATGGGAACAGACTTGTGTATCTGTGATCTCTGTTTCTCTTGGTTTCCCATTCCCACCTCCCCTGTTAACACTGCAAGATTGCCTATCCCACCAGACCTTGTGTGAATTGCTATAATGATGTTCATTGACCTTTGTTACTTCTATAAATGTATATTGTATGCATCAGCCTACTGCAACATTCTATACTGTTAAATGGATTGACTGAACATAGCCCTAGTACAGCTTTTTGCAATACGTTGTATTTCACTGTCTAGTCACGATCCCTATATTGACCCTGTCTGGGCTTTCTAAACCATGTCTTTACATTGTTCAGCCTAAACCCTAAATATGTATATATTTACTTTACATTCCTTTATTTTTGAGGGTTAACTTCAAGAGCAGTGTATTCTGAGAATATCTGGGTAGCAACCAGGGAAACATTTCCTTTTCTTGGATTTGTTTATAATAATTTCTTCAACTGTTGTTTTGGTTTTGCCCTTTGATTTTGCAGTGGCTCAGCTTTGTGGTGAAAACACTGGCTACTTACGAGTTTGCCATTCCCTTTTCTTACCAGTATCCTATCTGTCCAACACTACCAACTTTTTCCTTTCAGAAGACAGAAGGGGACCTGAATGAAGACTGAGGAGCAGAAAAGCTATTACAGCAAAGACAAACAAATTTTAATATTCCTTCATTGGGTTTACAACCCTGTGCATGCTCTGAATGTGCCTGAACCCTGCTCTCCAGGTATATGGAAAGGTTCCCGATGGTCTAACTTGAATGCAGGCAATGTTAAGAACAATATTTTTCTCAGAAGCGTAAATCCTTTTGAGATCCTAACACTAACATGGTGATTACAGAAGGGATCTTACATCTGACCTCACCTGAATAGACAGAGTGCAGACAACCAGAGAGCCTACAGCTCCAGGGACAATGGCCATGACATTTGCAGTCCCAGCTTTGCTCCAGGGATTCTGGGGCTGCAAATGTCAGGGAATCTGGTGCTGCCAATGTCATGTCAAAGGGGAGTAGGCAATTCCCATCATGATTCCCTTCACACTTTTTGCATCTGGCCCCCGAACCACAAAATCCTGTTCCCACCACCATTAGGGTTAGGGTGCAGAGAACTAGAGAGCTGACAGCTCCAGGGACACTGGCACTGCAAAAGGCATGCCAAGGGGAGCACAGCACTGTCCCAACCTTGCTCCCTCCACACTTTACGTATTTGGCCACCCTGGGCCCTAAGGGACCTGAACCTGAAAATCCCATTCCTGCCACCATTAGGGTTAGGGTGCAGAGAACCAGAGAGCCTACATCTCTGGGAACATTGGCCATGACATTTACAGCCTCAGAGTCCCTGTAGCTTATTGCTCCAAGGACTCTGGGGCTGCTAATGTCAGGGAATCAAGTGCTGCCGATGTCAAGCCAAGGGGAGCAGGCAATTCCCCGTATCTGCTTGCAGTGTCTGCAATACATCATCCTTCTGCAAGCAGTTTTTTAAAATTATTTTTTATTTTTTGGTATAAATTAGCTGTACAAATTAGTAGGGGACATTTCTCCAAAGAAAAACTTAACAGAGATAAAGAGCATCAATGTACCTACAGATTATACTGAATGTTTCATAATACATTAAAATAACTCGTATTCAAGGTCCTCTAGCAAAGGGGCTGCCCTGCTGCTCTTTCTTGAGGCATGCAGAGATTTCCATTTACCTATTTAGCCAACTCATTTTAGATAATTATATATCTAGTAACTTCGTGAGTGCTATGTCCACAAAGCCACCAGGTACGAACTCAAATCATCAACAGTCAGTCACTTCACAGCAGCAGCTCTCTGCTCGAGTGCATGAATGTACTAACAAATATGTAAGGAGCTCCACTCAGTGGCAAGAAAATGTATTTCCAACTACGATATCTAACAACGTGAAAAGGAGTCTTTGGAAATGTAAATACATAGACTAAACACCCTCCACTTAATTCTATCTCTGCTGGATTTATTTTCATTGAAGCACTAGTCCAGGAGGGTTTTAAACGTCTCCACAGAAGGAGACTTCACAATGACCCTGGGCAGCCTGTGCCAGCGCTCTGTCAGCCTCACTGGAAAGAAGTTCTTCGTAATATGAATATTACTTGAAAGTGGAACCTCCTGTGTTCTAGCTTACACCTGTTACCTCTTGTCCTATCATTGGGTGCCATCGAGAAGAGTCTGGCTCCATCCCCCTGACACTCACTCTTTATGTATTCATAAACATTAATGAAGGTATCCCCTCAGTCTCCTCTTCTCCAAGCTAAAGAAACCCAGCTCCCCCTCAGCCTTTCCCCATAAGGGAGATGTGTGGCGTAGTAAAGCACAGACTCCAGCTATGTTGAACTGAAGATGTTTATTTCATCAAACAGCGTGCTTATATACCCTTTAATGGCAAAGCTGCAAACGGCAAGCTAAAAATATCAAGTATTCTTCACATAGCATTCTATTTACGTTCACACAGCATTTTATCTATGTTCTACACCTGCACCTCTACAATTTCATTGTTTACATTTTTACTACTTGATATCTAGATCACACCCCACAAATTCCCAAGGTTTCAGAGAGAGTAACTCTCACATCCCACAAGCTCTCAAGGTTTCAGACCATGTGTACTTCACTTGCTATCTAGTTCACATCCCACAATCTAACAAGGTTTTCAGTGAAAGCAGTTCTGTTTTGCTGCCTGACCTGACTTACTGTCCATCTTGTTTCCCACAGAGATGTTCCACTCCCTTAATCATCTTTGTGGCTCTGCGCTGGACTCTCTCAAGCAGTTCTGAGTGCTTCTTGAACTGAGAGGCCCAGAACTGGACACAATATTCTATGAAGGGAGTGAATATAGGAAGAACTTCTTCCCAGTGAGGGTGACAGAGCCCTGGCACAGGCTGCCCAGGGGGGTCGTGGAGTCTCCTTCTCTGGAGATGTTTCAAACCCGCCTGGAAGAGTTCCTGTGCAACTTGGTCTAGGTGGTTGTGCTCCGGTGGGGCGATTGGACTAGATGATCTTTTGAGGTCTCTTCCAATCCCTAACATTCTGTGAATTCTCTTTGCCTCTCTAGCGCGCCTCTGCTCTCTCCAGGCTCTGAAACCAAATCCTACCAAAAGGAAGCGTGATTTTTCCTGGGTTTTCTCTCTTTTGTGGCTCGCTGCAGGACCCAATAAACCTTTCCAGCCAGAGAGGCAGCGGGGAAGACAGACTGAAGAGGACATAGGGATCAACGGGATGGAAGGGGTAACGGGTGTAAACTAGGACACAGGAGGTTCCACTTGAATATTAGGAGGAACTTCTTTCCAGTGAGGGTGACAGAGCCCTGGCACAGGCTGCCCAGGGGGGTTGTGGAGTCTCCTTCTGTGGAGACGTTTCAAACCCGCCTGCAAGAGTTCCTGTGTGACTTGATCTAGATGATCCTGCTCCGCCAAGGGGATTGGACTAGATGATCTTTCGAGGTCCCTTCCAATCCCTAACACTCTGTGAATCCGTGAATCTCCCGGACACGGGGAGATGGGCAGGGCACTTTATGCGGACCCCCAGCTCCTGACCAGCGGCCTCCCCTTAGGGCGCCGCCTCAGACGCGCTGCCGGCCGCACTCCAGCAGCACCGAGCATCCCTGCAACCCCCCCACACCGGCGCCAGCACAGCCTCACTCCCTCAGCACTACCCTGAAGGTGTGTCCCCCCCACACCCACATCCCCTCCGCGCCTGACGCAACTTCCTCCTCGAACCGCTTCCCGTGCCGTCATTTCCTCCCCCGCCGCCGCTGTGAGCGCCGCTTTCTGCCCGGCCGCGGCGGACCCGTGTCCCTCCCTGCCCTAGACTCCCGCCTCCTCCTCCTCCTCCTCCTCCTCTTTTCCTCCCGATCCTCCTCCTCGCCGTCCCGCCGGCGCCATGGCCATGCGGCAGACTCCGCTGACGTGCTCCGGGCACACGCGGCCCGTGGTAGACCTGGCCTTCAGCGGCGTCACCCCCTACGGCTACTTCCTCATCAGCGCCTGCAAGGGTGGGTGAGAGCCCGAAGGGAGAGGGGATGGAGAGGGGGAGAGGGAGGCCATGGCGACCCTGGCTCCGGCACCGCCGTTCGGGTCTGCCGCGGTGAGGGGTGAGGGGGTGAGGGCAGGGCCGCGGCTCGTAGGCCGCTGGTCGCCTGCCTGAGGGAGCCGGGTCGGGTGGGTGGTGGTGGTGGGCCGGCGGTTTTCGTGGCCTCCGCCAGTTTGGATCCGGGCAGTTCTGAGGGCGGGAAGCCTCGGAAATGCTGGTTAATTAAATATATATCTATATCTATATCTATGTAGACATATATACATTACATCTATACATATATACATTACATATATACATATATACATGTATATATTNATACATTACATATATCCATATATACATGTATATATTACATGTATTACATATATACATATATACATGTATATATTCCATATATTACATATATACATTGCATATATATATGTAATTTTTTTTCAATTGCTCGTTTGGACCGTCTGTGCAAGTCGGCGGTAGGTTTGGAAGCGAGCTCTCGTTTCACGGAATCGCAGAGTGTTAGGGAGTGGAAGGGACCTCGAAAGATCATCTAGTCCAATCCCCCCCATTGCCAGAGCAGGATCACCTAGACTAAGTCGCGCAGGAATTCATCCAGGCGGGTTTGCAACCTCTCCAGAGAAGGAGACTCCACAACTCGCCCTGGGCAGCCTGTTCCAGGGCTCTGTCACCCTCACTGGAAAGAACCAGGGCAGCTGCCTTGCTAGACACAGAATGGGAACTTCCACCTCCCTTCCCACGAGAACTATTTTTCTTGTTATGTCAATAGCGTTTCCCTTTCATACATAGAATCATCCTGTATTTGTAAGTACAAAAGGGCGTTCCTTTCTGCCTCGCAGTGCTTCCAGTTCAGCTCTACATCTTCTTGTGTGAAAAACTTCTTCACTGTCCTCTAGAAAAGGGAGTTACATGCGTTTTAAATGTATATGATTACAAACACAGGACTTACTTATGCATACTGCTAGTCTGACGATAATGCTCCAAAGTGAAAAAACCAAACCTGTCCTGCCTGAAGAAAACTTCAGTAAAAGTAAAACCTAAATGAAGTGCTCCTCTCTTATCTTGCTTCTATTTTATCACAAATATAAAGAAAACTTCTATCTCATTTGGGGTAGTATTTTAATGTCTATGTAGTTTCAGATGGATGCAGCAAGTACAGCTGCATATCTGAGCTCTTCAGCTAAAATCTTTTGCAAAGAATAGCTCCATAAAGTATGTGGCATTTCCACGAGCTACTGCAAGGGAATATATTTTTTCTTTATTAAAAACCCCCAGCTTACTGCTGTGGGTTTTTTTTAATCATGTTACCTGAATATGGTTTTGTTTTTGTGAAGATGGTAAGCCTATGCTGCGTCAGGGCGACACAGGAGACTGGATCGGCACATTTCTAGGTCATAAAGGTGCTGTTTGGGGTGCCACTTTGAACACGGATGCCACTAAAGCAGCTACAGCAGCAGCAGATTTTACAGCGTAAGTGATGATATGTCTTTAAAGTTTGTGCCTTGATTTTAGTCTATAGTGCTCTTTGGTGACATACAACTGTAGTAAATTAGCAATTCATTTTTTTCTTCTTCAGTAACTGTAAGCTTAGTTGCAGCTAGCCAAATTAAAACCTAGACTTCTAGGTTCTTGAAAGCAGCTACAGTTAGCTCTGTCAGGACGAACTGCTATGATTGCGTCTTGATAAATATACTTAATTGCAAGTGTGCTGGAATAACATTTCTACGTGGCTCTGATCTCTGGCATTGTAGTTTCAAGTCACAGTATCACAGTATGCTGGGTTGGAAAGGACCCCAAGGATCGTCTAGTCCAACCCTTTAAGCTAAAAAAATACAGCTTAAATGAGCTGGCCCAGCACTCTGTCTAAAGTTGAGGAATCCACCCCTGCCCTTGGACGAGTATTCCAATGTCTAATTGCTCTCAGAGTGAAAAATTTTCCTCTGGAGTCCAATGAAAATCTGTCCAGGAGCAACTTGTATCCATTCCCCTATGTCTTTTCTATGTGACTCCATGTGAAAAGAGTCTTCATAGTTACAGCAGAATTGGAAGAATGATTTTTATTCTGCTTCTAGTCTCTTTTTATTACAAGAAAACACTTGTGAAAGTTCTAGTGAACTATTTGATTGTTTTGCTTTGTTTGTTTGTGCTGTTTCTAGCATATGTTATATTTAGCAAGTTGAATCCTGCTAGTTGAGGGCCATCTCCTAATAAATTTGCAGGGAAGAACCGTCACTGTATTAAAAAGTAAATTGCTAATTACTTGGTATTATCCTGAAAAAGAGGATAAAGAAAAATGGTGGAGTAGTACAAAAAAGCTTTAGTAATAAAAACACAACGTATTTTAATTTAAGAAGTGATCTGTAGCTTACAGGAATGTAGCATTTACGATAAAATGTTATGATAATGTCAGGAAAGATTGGTTACAAACTAATCTGACTGTCTAGATTGATTTGTCCTGGTGCTGCTAAAATATAAATGTTTTCTTTTGCTGTTTAGCAAAGTGTGGGATGCTGTGTCAGGTGATGAACTAATCACTTTGGCTCACAAACACATTGTCAAAAGCGTGGATTTTACACAGGTATGAAAAATGCTTATACGGTATTCACTGGGGGAGTAAGCTCTTGAGGGTGTTTTGCTATTAGTTACTTTTCTGCTTTTTATGTGTGTATCTTAACAGGCAGATGAAATCTATCGTTCCACTTCTAGTTTTTAAGATTGTAGCTAAAATATGTGTGTTAGAGGCTGTCTTAAAAGAAAGAACTATTATTTTAAGGCTCATGGATGAAGGCTGGTATTTTGATTCAAAATAGAGTTGACCCTTTATAACTTCTGTTTCAGGATAGCAATTATCTGTTAACAGGTGGACAAGATAAACTGTTGCGTATCTATGACTTGAGCAAGCCAGAAGCAGGTGAGTTTGCCTTTAGAGCTGATTTATGTTGGGTTTATTTTGAGTTAAATGAATGTTCTGAGCTACTTTGTTATGAATAAAAAAAGGCAAAAGTTGAGGATTGTTTTACAAATGTATATGTAACCTTTTGCTGTAGTAAGATAATCTGTATGTTTTAAGTTTACACTTCTACAAGTGAACTATAGTTTGTCTGTAATGGACTTCAAGGATAGCATGTTTCAGTTCAATGCAGACTCATTAGAAATAGGTCTTATTAATTTAAATTGTCATCTGAAAGAAATAAGACTCCATGTATTTGAAGTGCGTTTAAATTCATGTCGATAATGAACTACTGATGATTGATATGAAGCTAGAGAACCTTGATGTTAAACTAGCAAAGCTTTTTAAATTCAGGCAATCAGATACCCAGTTTACTCCAGGAACAGGATAAATATAAGATCTACAAATGAAGCCATAAGTGCTTCGAGTAATTTTACAGTCTCTAGTAAATGGAAATTCATATAGCTCAAGAGAGCTCCCAAATTGCTGCATGACATTATTTCTTTTTCTTATATGTATTAAAATATTTGGCTTTATTTTAAAGAACCTGATGTTGTCAGTGGACATACTTCTGGCATTAAAAAGGCTTTATGGAGCAGTGATGACAAACAGATTCTTTCAGCTGATGATAAAACTGTCCGGTAAGAAAAAGTAAATTTAAGTTTTCTAAGAAGTTCGCTTTTATTTTTTTTAATACTCTGTGTGAGAAGATAGTTATGTTTTTTGGTAAAGGGTATAAGTGACACAGGTTATTTGATCCTAGATTATTATAGCTGCATGCCTAATATATTTCTCTTCTGCTGTTAGAGACATAGCTTTTGTAATAATTCTAATTTACCCCATAAACATGTTCTCCCTGATAGAAGAGGTGGTCTTTGAGAACTGCACAGTAGAATAAATTTGTGCCTTTCCTAATCCTGGAGAAGATGAGTTTATAGATGAGGTCTTGTGAATACACATTGTGCTGAGGTATTGCTGCCTTGTCTTCTGCAGCCCAGCCTTGAAAGATGTACAAGGCACAGACTAGCCAGGCACTGGGATGAAAGACTGCAAAGAGTCTGGAAGCAGTGCACTGTTGATAGACACAGCCCTCTTTCTGTGCCATGCTGATAGGTTGAGTGGGCTTGAGCATTTTTATAAGATGGCTCATCCAGTCACAGTTAAAGTGTTTTGCTTACTTTATCCCGAATTGGTAGGAGATGTGCTGAAACCTGTATGAACCTAGCTGCTGGGAAGATGAATTTGCAAAGACCCTTCCTCAAACTATGCTGTCCAGAAAAGACATGTGCCTAACTTCTTCCTCAGCTTTTGAGCTGATACCACCAGTGTCATCCCATGCCTGGCTGTCTCACTATTCTTAAATTTATGGCACAAAGGAGAGAGACACAGAATGGTCTTTTCTGCTCTGCGGAAGGAAGGATGGGAGTGTGATGTCACTGGTGCAGTTTCCCTGTAGTCTCCTTTTCAGCTCCAAGTTTATTCAGTTTCTTACCGTTCAAGACAGGCAAGAGACAAGTCCTGTTTATAGTCAAGTCCTGAAATTGCAAAACAATTTAATTTCTGTTTAGATAGCTCTTGCACCCTAGAGAGAAAACTGTGTTATCTTCATTCAGTCTTTGTTCTTTGTGTAAATTGGCATTAGTACCTTTATACCTTGTGAGGTAAAAAGGCAGAATGAGATCACAGAATCACAGAA
>WEIS01069967.1:6215-20881 GCA_013389965.1 Todus mexicanus
CAGTGCTTTGAGGAGGTGAGTTACTGCTCTAACCAAAATGCAGGAAATATCTACTTGTTAAACACAAGCTATTTCTCTCTAATAGCTCAAACAAGGTAATCCTAGGAGCCTTCATATTAAATACAGAATTTTATGAGACCTGTAGCAAATTCTCAATCTCTTGGACAGAGCCTTGCAGACACATCAGGCCTTCCAATGAAGTACCTGTTGATCCCTGCCTAGATGGCTTCATTTCAAAGGGCATTAATCTGCAGCCTTTCGCAAACACTGCATGTAAAGTTACGCTTCTCAACTGCATTTTCCATTAACAGTCAATAGACAAAACCAGCTCAGGAAGGGATCAGCCACAGCAAGCTATACAAACAGATCTCAAAGTTTAGTTGACGTATTTTATCCTTCCCTTGCTGGTTGGAGGTTTTTTCCCCTCACCTTGCCATCAAACAAAAAAATTTTACCATCAGAATACTGAGACAAATTTAGATTTACCTCTGAAACCTGATTTTCAGATATGAAAAATCAAAGGAAAAACTACAGTTTCTCTTTCAAAGCAGTACTACAGATTACTAGTTGTGTGCTTTATACTACCTATCTATCTATTACAGCACCTATAATTCATATCCAAGTGACAAGTTCTAACACAGAATTCTTTGCCATTAACATTTATTACGCCTCATCATTCACACCGCATTCATTAGAGTACATCTTTACTAACTATGTGATGGTCTAATGGGTCTGAGTCAGACGCTTTCCATTCTATCAAGAAACTGTGCCAGAAAGCAAGCAGCTCGAGCTGATACCCATGGTGAGAGCTGCAAGCTACAGAAGCTGATCACTCAAATATATTAAGCTCAAGCTAGAGCAAAAAGAAGACCTTTGATTTTTCTCTTAATTTCTGTGAAAGTCCACATAAAACTACGGCAATAGGTAACTCAGCTCAATCAAATGTTTGCTAATGAGCTAACTACACCTACCGCAGGCCGGCGAGCGTTTATTATTAAATGAACAACTGGCTCCACGGTATAAGGAGGCTCAAATGATTTAAGGTTACAGAAGTTCAAATTTTATTTTGATGAATTGCTGATGCCCCAGATTGTGCTACCTCATCAGCTTCATATGCAGGCTTCATAAATACATGGAAGATGACTAACCGGATTTTAGACATATGTACGCCTGCTACACCTTAAAAACTTTAGGGAGGCATGAAGACAGCAACACTGGATCTGATCAAAGCTCCTTTAGCCCCATATGCTGTGACTGACCATGACCAACAGCAGGTATTTAGGGAAATACATATCATATCCCTTCAGCTGTATCATTTCTGTGCTGAAGAATCCCAGTCTACTTGGCTGTTCCTCACCAACCACTTCCAAACCTTCTCTAGTTCTATTCTGAGGCACAGGGAATGAGAAACATACCCCAGATTCTGGGAAATTGTCAGTAAATACTCATCCTGTTCTTACTCTCTTCCCTGACACACTGACCACAGTGAGGTAGATCTGAAGAATCTGGGATCAGGAGAGGAACCACCTGGAAATTCATACACAAATATAGGTCAACTACCGCATGATTCAAGGTCCTGTTTTCTCTCTGTCAAGTTACATCTTCTGCTTATTTTCTCAACATTCAATCAAACCACAGGCTGATCATTAACCCAGGTGCTGAAAGTTCAAGCTACACTCACTTCGTATGATGCTATAAAGGCATTTTTTCCATTCACAAGAACTACAGTGTATAGATTGTTAGGTGTGAGTTAGGACTGTTAGTCTTGAACTCTTCATTGATACAAGAAATTTTCACAACCAACAGCAAGGAGAGGTCCAGACCGTCTCTCCAGATTCTGTGCTAAATATGGAAAGATGAGGGTGAGGAGGGAGGCATGGCACACAAACATGAACATCCTTCATCCATCCAACAATGTGAACTCAGCCCTCCTGTCACATAACCTACAAGTTACGTATTGACAACTACAAGGTGGAGAGGGAACTGAAGGAGCTGCATTCTGCATAGGATCTCATTTCTTTCGAGACAAAATCAGCACTGTGGTACAACACATAAAATGACATTGAAGTGTAATATGCCCTCCCTCTAAGACTCCTTTTCTTGTTCCAGACATTCACAGGAGCTTGCACACTCTCCTAATTTGGCCTCTCTACATGCCCTGCAGAGCCCATCTTAACTCTCAGTCTCCTACAGTATGAGCCTGTTTCCACTCTGCCACATGTGGGGAGATTTTGCAATATTTGCCAATAGAATTCCCACTATTATTCTGCTCATCTCTCCTTGTCTCGCTACCTTAATTCTGCAGCTGCGGATGTAAGTACTTGACTTCAACTCTTATTTGTCTGCAGGCAACCTTATGACCTTTCATCTAAAAGCATCTGCCTCTCTTCAGCATCTGCTCACACGTATCCAGCAGACAGATTATTCTTCATCAGTCTATTGCACAGCAAGGGCAATGTCAGTCTCCTGCTGCAACCTGAGTTCTGCAGGTTCAGATTATGCTTAAATACAGCAGTCTTTTTGCATAGAACTGTAACTGTGTGTGTAGACTGTAAACAACCTCATCCGGCTTTCCTCACTGCTGTATCCTTCCATTAATCGTGACAAACTTTGTCTTGCTCTACCCCAATCCAATCAGAATCCTCCTTTACAAGTCCTCACTATTAACTCTCTCTGCCTCTCAGATCCTTCCACCGGTTCTCCCTTCTCTGCCAGAACAGAGGCTGCTCATCTTCATTTTCAGCACCCTTGACAACTTGCAATGTAAGAAATCAGCTTTCAACGCTGCTCAGTCAATGGCAATGAGATTCTATTTTTCAGACAAGTTATTTTCATACCTTTTCATGTCATTCTGCAAATTTTAGAGGTTTCTCATATAAACATTTATAAGAGCTGTTACAGACTTTGGAATCCTGCCTTATATGTCTTGCAGAGATAAAGTTAGGTCGTGAATACTTTCACACAGCTGCCAACCACGCTGGCAAATTGTCTGTCTCGCTGAATACTGACAATTAGAAATATTTCCTGTTTTGTACTTCAGAACCCAGTCCATTCCACATTCTCCCACTTCACTGACATTCTCAGACTCTGTGGAAAAACATATAAGGGATGGGAAACCCCAGTAGTATCAACTGGATATTTAAAAATAAAATTACAGTAGTAGTTAAAAAACTACAGTAGCAAAGGGTCAGAAAAGAAACTGTAAATCTGAAGATAACTCACCGAGAAAAAAGCGGTGACAAGAGTAACAGTTTCATGAACAGTGAAGAAATACTCAGCTCTGTGTCAAACGGAGCTTCTCGGGCAAGGAAATGGCTTAATAATGTTTATTTCTAAAGGTATGACAACATTTTTCTCTTCGGCCAGCTCAGATCCAATTCAGACTTCCTCTTAAAAATTACTGTTCGCACTTCCATTTGACACACGCGGAGAATTCTGAGTAAGTTATAAATAATTTAGAGCTGGCTATTATAACGGCAACAGTCCTAGCATCATTTCAGATTTGGTTTTTCTGAGGCGACAGTAATTTGAACAACATCTCTTGATCTCCAGATCTTAAAACGCTTCAGAAAGAAGCGGAAGTACGAACTGTCTTCAGTAGGCACATGGGAAAATGAGTCACAGAAAGGTTAAGAAATCTATCAGGAAAGACTACCCAGGAAATAGTCAATGACTGAATCAGAAATAAGATTCAAGCCGTGGAGCACTTTAAGCAGGCAAAAGCTAGCAGTGCCCGAGAAAAGCAGAGCTTCACTCGGGGAAAATACAGCAGGTTAAAAACAGAGACTATTTTTAGCAGGCCAGTTCCCCCAGACCATTCAAAACACGGCCACACACATGTTTATGGCAGCAGAAGGGAAGAGGTCAAGAGGGCAGGCGGCCGGCAGAGTCACCTCAGCGCTGGTTGGGGAGCCAGGGCCCTGCCTGCTGGAATCCCCCATCCCCTCCTCAGCCACTCACCTGCACGGCTAAAAGATCAGTCTCATGGGTAGCCTCAACTCTCCACTTCTCTTCCCATCTCCAAAGCAAGCGAACGCTTCAGCATTTGGAGTACTTTTCATATCGTCTTGAAGTACTTAACCAACATTTGCTAATTAAATTTCACATCCTTTTGGGAATTTTCCTCGTCTTGTTTTTTTGAGCAAACTGAGGGTGATATAGAGAGTGCAAAGAATTAGATTACAGTCAGGCAAGGCTTAAACCGAGTTGGGGGATTTTGTTTTTAAATCAGCAGCCGCAGAAAATTGAGCTCTGATGTAACTAACCCCTGGCAGAGCAAGGAGGGCTCTCTCTGCCTTATGCTGGGCATTTACAATGAATTACAAAATTAATTCAGGGCTATTTATTCAAAGTTTATTCTGGTGAGAAAATCAAGAGTGAAGGGATTGTTTCAGCAGTGGGTAGAAAGGTTATTTTGGTTATTTCACCTCCAAAATATGGTAACAGGATTTGTGAATAACTCTTGGCTGCGAATTCACTTTAGCAAAGGTAATGAAACCGTCTCATGGAAAAAACCAAACCAAAACAGGTCATTTTAAGGACCGACCTAATAAACCGCAGTAACGAGACTTCATAACTTACAGACCTGTGTCTGCACTTTCAAGGCACAACACTCCAACTCACACACGGTAACACAAAATTACAAACTGAGAGTCACGTACTTAAAATCCTTCAAATATACTGCTAGATTTGCAAAACAAACCTTCCAAGTAATATTTTTACAGTATTTAATCACAAATCTGTTCACACACTCAAGCAAAATCATCCGATTTGCACCTTCAGGATATGCCACACACAAGAAAATATTAAAAAGGTACAAATCTGACAGGTTTCTAAAAATAGCTTCACGGGTCCAACCTCCATCACAAAAGCTATTTATTCAAACTAACAGACGTGGTAAAAGGCCAAGTATTACTGTCTAAAACTCCAGTGTTCAGAACACTAACAGGACCATTACAAGCCAGGATGACTTAGCAGTCTAGAGTTCTTAACTAAAAAAGCACCAGACTTCAAGAGCTGTTACTCGTCCTTCCAGTCACTGCCTCAATGTCCAGTTATCGGCACAGTTACATGAGAGTTATTAAGAAAAACAATGAAAAAAATTAGTGAAAGGAAGCTCAGGTTCAAACCGATCTATATTAACTCTCAATCCTGATTATATCAAGTCCTGTGAAGTATTTTGGAATGGGATGGCAAAAAATTAGCTACACGATCATGTGATAGGACAATCCTGGAAGACACGAAGTCTTCATTCGACAATCAAAAGGTTGATCCCTGAGTAAATTTAGGATAATTCTGTGCTTTAAAACAAGAGTTGAAGGAATTGTGTTCCAGCTGCAATATCCAAGCTTACAGGTGTGCTTCTAAGTATGGAAATCTGCTGGGCATACCCCCAAAAGATGAAAGATTCTTTGCATGCTACAAGCAGAAAATGTTACTAGGTCAACACTGAAATTAAAGACAATTTAAGCAAACGGCTATTTCAACACGTTCCAGAACACTGAGTTGCCCGTTTTTTGCAGAACACAGACATCATCCTCAAAGCTCAGGACCTCTTCCACACTTCCTTTCATCTTTTTCCACTCAGTTTTATGTTGCTGAATACTCTGAAGCTCGTAGTCAAAGCACATGGACATATGCTATTAGTATGAATAAAAACAATGAATATATCTCCTTCAAGTTGAGAGCAACTAACCGCTGAATTTTCCGCAGCAGCTCCGCATGTACAAAAATGCCTTTTCTTCTTGCGTGACAGACACTGAAAATATACCATAAATTCCTGAGAACTTCAATCTCACACAGTTGCACTTCGTCTACTCACAAGGTTACTGACGTTAAAAAAAAAAAGCTATTTCTATGCCTGCTAGAAATAAAAAGTAAAAAACTTAACATCTCTAAGGCTGCGTTTTGCTAGCACCACTAAATAACATTCTATTAATTATTAACGTCATATGAATCAAGCCCTGTAAACAGCAAGGGGCGGAGGGAGGGGCTTTGAAAAAGATGCTAAGAAAAGCTCAAACATCTGCATTTGACCCCCCTCACACCCTGAAATTCCCACTAGCGTACAATAATGTCTCATTTCAGAATGTCCAAAGCATTAACTCACAATTTTGCTACAGTGTCTGACATGTTCTACATGACATGGTACACGTTAATTTAGCCAATTACAGAAGCGACAGAAGTCAAGGAGCATTACAACCGCCAATTCAAGATGTCACATTTACCTTACACTAGCAAGACTTCTCTGCATCAAGATAGCTAAAAAATTAAACCAGGATTTTTTTCTACTTCAAATTTTAATAGAAAAAGATTTCCCATTAACAGACTACCAACTCCTTAAAGTACTTGAATAATTGCTTTTTGGAACATTAAATATTAAATCTTAAAAGAGTACTTCAGAAATGATTTTTGTTGCCATTCCAAAAGGTGAATATCGGTTGCGTACTTGCAGAATGCAATTTACAACCTAACTGTTGCCAAATCTCAGGCTCACATTGTTATGCTTCATCTTTAAATAACAGTGTCTCTGTCTCTCCTGCTAGGTAACTACAAATACAAATAGAATTTGTGCTCTACCAAAACAGGGTCGATCAAATTCAGCTGACAAGATACTCTTCTCCAGGAAATTCTATTTTAATCTCTCCTCTCCTGTAATTTATGAGCGTAAAGAAAAGTTGCTAATACACGATAGCAGGACTCAGGCTATACACAACTTTGTGATGTTATATGGGGGATCACAACAGGAAAAACAAAGATTATATTCATCTCTTAGGAAGTTTCTAATCAACTACCCGCTTGCTTATAAATAAAAAAGGAGGTTCTGAGCACCTACATTTCCAAGACAAACACATATTTTCAGCATCCACTCACCAGTTAACATGCTAACCCACCAGGGTACAGAGAATCCCTGAAGGAGGAAACCTCCTTTTCTGAGTTTTATTGAGGAATAGCACTTACTGATGGTGAAGGAGCCTGCCGAGCTCTCTCCTGCCAAGCACAGTCACAATAACACCAAAACTATCCAAAAGAGGCAGAAGGAAGTCCTCCATTCAGAAATGGAAATCAAGGATGTGGACATTTCCTTGACTAAAAGTACCACTGAGCAATGATTTAAACCAAAGAAGGGTCCAAACCTCACAAGGTTTTCTGGTTTTAAAAGTGTATAACAGAAAAGCAGGTATCTTATTTCCTAAAGACATTTAAAATACATTTTGGTTTTCCCAGCTACAGCAATTTTGCTCCCGGTTCTCCCAATACAGCAAATAACATGCAGTTAATGTACACCACAAAACATTTTCATGAGCCAAAGACCAGAAAGCAAATCCACAGAATTGAATGTCCAAAGCAAACCCTACGAAGTCCAAACACTACACAGATAAGGTCTCTCATTCACAAGGGGAGACCACTTCTTTTTGGTTTTGCTGAGAGAACTGCAGCCATTCCCAAACCCCAGATATCTTATTTTTTGAAGGACCCCATCCCGGCCATGGGGGTGATTCAACTAGTTATGAAACAACTGAAGCATTCAAACTTCACCCACCAAACTAGAAGGTGAAACAAATCAAGTCAAGCATCCTCCAATGTACCAGGTTGTAGCACACAAGAGGTTCACGAGATGCTACACGAACAGTGGTGGCAAAAACTATGACAACCCTTCTTGGCAAGTCATCCTCACTCATGAGCCAGTGTCCAACAAGTCACTGAGGTTTAATCAAATTCACCTATTTCCTCCCATTTCACCTATGATTTACAAATAACCACGAGGATCTCAACCTTTGTATATATCATACGCTAGGTATAAAATAGTCTTTCAAAACAACAAATTTTACTTCTCCCTCCTGAACTGAAAACACAGGGGCTTTAAAAACAGTGACTGCACGTGTATGTATTCCTCCCCGTTAATCTGTCTGCAGAAAAAACTGCTTTTGACATCGCCTAACATGCAAGAAATTATGTGGTCACAGTTTAAGTTTCCAGTCTCATCTTGTAATTTGTTCATTATCAAAAGCGTATCTGTAGTGGGAGCTTTTTAAAGCAGCTTTGGTTTGGAAAAAGGAACTAGAACTTGACTAATCCATACTCACCGAACCCACAGCTCCCCAAACTATGATGTATCACAAGAGAAACCACATCATACAAAGAGGGGTTCAGGACAAACCATGTATCAGCCCCTTCTCTCTCCCCAGTTGACTGGGTTCAGATAAAATCAAGTCAAGATTTTAGCTGAAACTACAAGAAGGTTAAAATAAGAAACTGTTTTTACTGTACCCAAGAGCAACACTTGAGTCTATTCAGATACCCGATAGGAAATGCCCCCAGGCCTTCTGGAAACAAAGTTTATTGTTACTACATTTATGATTAAGTTTGAGATGTTCTACCTCACAGGGTATGCAACAGCATGTCAAAATGTAACTCCAGTTGAGATTCACAGGACAGCCTCTAGGCCACAGAAAAAGACAAAGAATGGAAGAGATCTCGAAGGCGAAATGGTGTAAGAAAGGTTTAATTTCTATACGTGAAAAAAACCACAACCCACAACAGAATGTCAAGGTTCTAGATTTGCCCAAGTCTGATCTTTGAGACCATAATGAAACATCAGCACCTATACAGGTAATGGCTGTAACAGAACAGGGAGCTGACCACATTTATTAAGAAAGATTTCGGGAATAACATTGCAAGAAAGCTAAACCATGAAACCACACTGATAATATGGGAGAATTCACACCTTCCAGTCACCCCTTCTCTGCCCATATAGCCTTAAAACAGAAACGAGAGCTGAAGAATATGAACCTGAGAAAACACTCCACATAACTAAGTATATACATTTTTTTTTAAAAAAAATTAAACGAATTCCTTCTCTTTTTTTTTAATCCCCAAAACTACTATTCATGAGGCGAAGAGAACTGCTGACCTATAATAAAACACTTACCAGGTTTGCTGAACAGCACTTGAACTTGCAATGAACTTACACGGGCTTAACTTTCCAACATGGACAAACAGGACGGGAATCGGTAGGTTTCCTAGTTGATTTATATTCACATTTGTTAGCCATCTTCCTTGAAACATCAATGTATTTTAATCCATGGAGGAGAGCACCCGCTTGTCAAAGCAGCCCCAGGTTCTGCCCAGACACCTCACAAGTGACTGCCCAGCAGAGCTTCCCGGGAAGCAAGCGGCCCATGCCCTGCAGCCAGGGAAAGCTGCCGTGGCTGTTCTCGACTCCCGATGGGACGAGCGTTGCCTCTGACTTCATGAAGACAAGAGTGAGAATTAGCCCAGTGTAGGGCACAAGCCAACGTAAGGCATGAGAGAGGGTATTAAAAGGCATACCATATTAGTTTTAGCATATTTTATACCTTACCACATCAACACCTCGTAGGTGTTCTTTCCCTCTCCATCTTTGTGAATGTATTTTCATTTTCAGTTTTACCCAAGACCAGTCATTCAACACTCACAGAACTTTTAAGTCCTAGTCAACAGTGTGTCCAGGTAATCTCTCTGCATAAAAAAATTCCCTTCTGAATTTTTTTACTGCTAAGAGTTGTGACCACTGGGATTTTCCGGAGATGGCTGATGCATCTTTGTACTAATCCAGTATCTTAATTTTGTAATATTCTTTGTAATCACAAGCAGGTGAAGTCACTGACTTGAAAACCACATAGACCAACATCCTCCTTAAGCCTGAAGAAATAAGCCGCGTATCAAATCAGCCTGGGAGTGGCAACACAACACGAGTGGTTTCCATGTGAAGCTATTCAAGGACACAGAACTCTCTCTTAGGATCCTGGGAGGAAACATAGCTCCAAGGTAAGATGGAGCTTTCCGCCTGCACACCAACTCACTAAACTTAAGCCCCAGTAGGCCCAGACTGTGGTAGTCATTTAACAGATGGTGGATAAACACTGAACTGGCACGGAAGAGGAAGGGAAGATCACAAAACATCGTTACTGGATGGAGAATCACAGAAGGAGAGAGAAGTTAAAATGGAAGATACATTCACCAGGTTCCTGGCTATTTGCATACTTTAGAAATAGCACAAAGGAAATATTTACAGCCAGCAGCCCTGTATGGGTCAGGATTTTTATCTGGAAAATATACAGTAGAGAGATGAGGTGAGACGTTAATAGCTTGTCACCTGAAACACTGATTCAGATTTGACTAAAGAACATAAATGACTTGAAGAGTTCAAGCCTGGCATCCAGGAAACGTTTGTTTGCATTATGAAACCACTGTCTGGTTAGTAGTCTGTTCTCAGGATTATACTGGGTTGCAGCGCACCTGCATCAGGCACAGAGCCCTTCCAACTTCAACAATTGCTAAAATCTTCAATTTAAGTAGCTACATACACTAGAACTCCAAATACTATTTTTGACCATGCAAGAAAACCTTCCTTAAAACCATTTTGTAGGCAAGCATAAGAGAATAAAACATTTCACCAAAACTTTGGCTGAGTGCTTTGCAAGAGCAAGGTAAATGCCAATATTAAGCACAAAATATAGAAAAAAATAAAGTATTTTCCTCTAATACAGAAGATTTTTTCCAGTTACTTTTATACACTTAACTGCAGTTGAACCAGACTCAGCTTCCCTTCCCTGTATCTCACTCATGCTGTAACTGAGAAACAAAATAACGTAGAAGACACAGAGAATCACAAGAACTGTGGAAAAGGACTAGAGGGGGAAACTGAAAGGAGTTTTTATAGTCTGTCCTTTCTTTTACCACAGTTTTCCCGAGAGTCTTCTAGATCCCTTCAGATCACAATGAAAAAGGTGTATGCCCAGAAGAAAAAAACAACTAAAATGAGGTGTTGTAGGAGATAAAACGTATTTAAAATAAATCAGCAGCACAATGTAGAAAAGTAAACATACTTTTTGTGTATGCAATTTCAACCTGGAGAGTTACTTTTAATTGTACAGTAACTAACAAGCCAGAGAGAAGAGAGACTTGTGGAAGCAAACACTTCTGATATCCTCTCTACATATTAAAAACCATATTATAACTCTGAGAAACATTCCAGAATGCTGCTCTTTCCCATGTTTCAGTAACAGGTTCTGGTATTTCAGTGACCAGTATCAAGCAGCGTATTTCAAACAGGCAGGTTATACTGCACATAAAGCACAACAGAACTTTCCACACCCCCCCTTATCAGCCTATGCTACATCACAAAGAAAAGCGACGTCAAGAAAAAATTAAGCACGCTTTCACAAAAAAGGGTCACTGTAGTTGGCTTGGTTTTTTCCTCTGAACTTTCGAATCCTTGGGATAAGCACGAAGGTCTTTCATCCCCCGACACAAGACACTAGAATTCAGCTAACGAGAAATCCACTTTGAATATTACACACTTCCTTTCCAAATGTCAAGGCTGTTTAGTTAATGGGGAACAACAACATTCTGCAGAATAAAATTCCACTGCAAAACTGCAACGGATCTGCACGGTCCTCACGTGCAGTGACATAACACTGTGCGTCCACTTCTTCAGGCACTTACGCTGTGCCCATCGCCATCCTACATACCACAATGGTCATGTTTTTTGTAATAGCACTAGTTTTTCCCCCTCAAATCATACTGCCTAGGATAAACATCCCTACATGAATTCAGCAGATCATAACAATAGTGCTATACCTAAAATACTGCAGAATATGAGAACGCTGCCACAAAACCAAGCCTGCAGAACTAGACATCTGCTTCTCATGGTAATAAGTTGTCCTTTTGCTTATTCTTAGATTATGCCAGTATTTACAGTCATGAAAAGCTAATAGCTTGTTAATACTCTATCTGTCAAACAAGAAATGGGTTCCAGACAACAATAGATTGTTCAGACTAACTACTTACTTACTCGAGCCTGTCTAACACTACCAGCACATCCATCCATCCAGAACCTTGTCTGGCTGCAACCAACTGGATACCCACAGGTTGTTGTTTTTTCAGCACAGGAAAAAAAAAATCAGTTAAGCGCAAAGTTCTTTACCATCAAGTCAGAACCATTCTAGAAAAAATGCCACTTCCATTGTGCCCTCCAGCAGCCCGGGAATGACAGAAGCTGGGGATGTTTACAGGTCCTATAGGAATAATTCAGCGTCAGCACCAGCAGCTCCACACCAGTGACAACCCCAGCGTGGGGCTGGGGGAGCAGCCGTGATGCTCCAAGCTCTGGACATGGCCAGCAGCCACGCTTGAAGAATAACCCCTTTTTTTTAAAAAAAAATTTTTTTNCGCCATCTTGCCTCCCCTCCCCCGGCTCGCCGGGCTCCGCCCCCTCCCCGCAGGTCCTGGCAGCTACCGAGCAAACAGCGCCGCCGCCGCCTACGGGGGTTCTTACCGATCGCGGCGGCTCCCCGCTTCCGCCCACTGTCGTTGAGCGTCCGCTTGCTCAGGCAGAGCCGCCCCGCAGGAAGGCGAAGGTGGGAGAGGAGTGCAAGAGCGGGTTGCTATGAGCCTTCNACTTCTCCTACCTACAGGACAGGCACCAACACCCAGCACACGATGCTCTGGGGTTGCTCCAACAACTTCCACGCCAGGGCCCATCTCCCAGCCCCTCCTGATCCNGGCCGCCATGAGGCGGCGCGGCCGGGCCCGGCACCCGCTACTCGGTGCTCGGTACCCGCTGCTCGGTACCCGGTACCCGGGAGTGCCCCTGACCCGGGAGGGCCGGGGGAGCCGCAGCGCCTCGCCCTGCCCCCCCGCGATCCATAGGAAGGGTTCGAAAGGGACCTCAAACATCATCTAGTTCCCACCTCCAGCGCCTGTTTATTGCTCCCCCCCCGAATGAAGAGTCTAAATTCTGTTTATTGCTCTCCCCACGATGAAGAGTCTGAATTGTGCCCCGCTTTCTCGATCCGCAGGGTGTTTCAGCTGCCAATAGGTCGTTCCAGGTGTGCTAAGATCACCAATGAGTCTCTTATTACGAGCCTCCTCCCAAAAAATACCATTAAGCGAGATGAAATCGTCTCCTTTACGATTCCCGCTACGTCTGTCCGCGGGATGTGCCCACGCAATTATTTATTCAGCCTAATAAAGCAGGGGCTCGGCCCGTGGCCAACAGGATTGCTTATAGAACGTGTATTGTATGAAGCCTGTGGTTATTACAGGAGCTGAGGTGACACAAGACATCTCCAGGCTGAGGCGTTCGCCATCTCTAATCCCCACCTCTGCCTCTGTTCGCCTGGAAGTTGAAGTGTCCCAATAAAAGTCTGTGAAGGCCAGTCAGGGACACATCTTGTGAGGTCTCAGCTGCTCCTCGGATACAGAATTCCTCTGAACTGTTTTCACCATTTTATTCTTCAAACCTACTCAACTAACGAGCTGCCGCTGCCGACTCATCTTCCGTATCGCCTCGTTGGCCTGAAGAGCCAAGTTTCCGAGCCGTCGTGTATCTGATTGCCTTTCTTGTGTTTATTTTACTATTTCCTGCCTCCTTCTGCCCCTCAACCTTCTCCAGTGGTTGACATCACTTGTAAGACATATCCAATCGTGGTTTTTTTTTCCCCTTGCAGCCACACTTGGGCCCGCCAGCAGGTCTGCAGATAGCAGAAGGCAGCTGAAGATAAGCGATAAGCTTCTCTTGCCCTGCTTTCGAGCTTTCCAACCTTAACCCCGCGTCTCTTCCAGGCAGCAGCGCAGGGATAACAGGTACCACAGGCTGAGAAGCTCAACTTTGGTCACTGGTAGTTATTAGTTATCAGTTATTAGTTAATGGTTATTAGTCATCAGTTATTAGTTATAGCAGGGTCAGCTGGTGCCTCGCAGGGCCCAGTGTAGTGACGGGCTCTCCTGGGGTGAATGGGCCGGGTTCAAACCAGTCTCTTCAGCATGGGGACTGAGGGGGAACCTCATTAATGTTTATAAATATGTAAAGGGTGAGTGGCGGGAGGATGGAGCCAGACTCTTCTTGATGGCACCCAGTGACAGGACAAGGG
Organism: Todus mexicanus; assembly: GCA_013389965.1. Classification (NCBI taxonomy): domain Eukaryota; kingdom Metazoa; phylum Chordata; class Aves; order Coraciiformes; family Todidae; genus Todus; species Todus mexicanus. Next base: position 20,135 of record WEIS01069967.1, read on the forward strand.
GTAACAGGTATGAGCTGGAACACAGGAGGTTCCGCTTGAATATGAGGAGGAACTTGTTTGCAGTGAGGGTGCCAGAGCCTGGCCCAGGCTGCCCAGGGGGGCTGTGGAGTCTCCTCTGGAGATGTTTCAAACCCGCCTGGACGAGTTCCTGTGGGACTTGTTGTGGGTGATCCTGCTCCAGCAATGGGGGGATTGGACTCGATGATCTTTCGAGGTCCCTTCCAATCCCCAACATTCTGTGACTCTCTGAAACCCCGCCTCCTGGACAGCCCCGGAGAAGCAGAACCGGGGGCACGTTTCGGTGACAGCGCCCGAGCGGCCCCGCCCCGAGGCGGGGAAGGAAGGGAGTGTGTGTGAGGAGCGCAGGAACTCTTTATACCCCGGAACCTTCGTGCCGCGCTCTCCGTTTCCCCCCGGGGGCGGGGCGCGCGCGGCGGCGGTCGCCATGGCAGCGGGGCCGTGGNCCTCTACAGAGCGGGAGTCCCGCCCGTGACGTTAGTGTCGCGCTGTGATGACGTATGGGTGGTGGCGCAGCGGTGACGTCACGAGTGAGCTGCTGGGGCCAGCCGTTGTGGTGGTGGTTGGGGGGGGTTTTCCTGCCCCTTGCCTGGCGTTGCAGCAGCTTATGGGATCTGGGAATCACAGGATCTGCTCAGGGAGGTGGTGGAGTCGCCATCCCTGGAGGTGTCTGAGGACAGGCTGGGTTTAGCTGATCGGGGGGTGTTAAGTCACAGGCTGGGCTCGATG
>WEIS01069969.1:5838-39947 GCA_013389965.1 Todus mexicanus
GGGACAGCGGCGGGGCTGCGGGCGGCGCGGCGGGGCTGGCACCGGGGAGGGCGGAGGGGCGGCATTCCCAGCTCCTGCCCCTGCCTCTGCCCCAGCTCCATCCCGTGCCCCCGCTCCATCCCCTGCCCCAGCTCCATCCCTTACCTCTGCTCCACCTCCATCCCCTACCTCAGCCTCTGCCCCAGCTCCATCCCCTGCCTCTGCCCCTGCGGCTCCCGTGTGCCGGGGCAGCCCGGGGAGGTAAACTGATCGGTGAGAAATGGGAGCAGACGGGAGGGGTTTGTGTCTCCCGCTGCCGGCCGAGCTGCGGTGGGCAGGGCAGGGCAGGGCAGGCTGCGGTGCGGGGTAGCCCTGGCTGCTGGGCGAGCAGCATCGCGCTGGAGCCCGACGTGCTCGGTGTCCCCATGAGGCAGGGAAGGGGCTCTCGCCAGGTGCTGGGCATTGTGGTTGGGGTGGATGGTCCAGCGGTGCCTTGGGAAAGCTGGAATCCAGTCCCCAAGCTCCCGCTGATGGCCGAGGTCCTCCGAAGCAGCTGCAGGGCAAGAGGAGCGAGGTTGTGGTTGCAAAAACCTGGGATGGAATGGCCAAGGCAAAGGGAGGCCTGCTGGCATCATTCTGCAGCTGGGAAGAGCCCTGAGAAGCCCCTGCTTGAGCCAGGGTTCATCACGGAGACTGAGCAGGGCACCCCAGCAAGGGACAGGGAGGGCAAAGCCCTTCCCTTGGGCCATCTTGGAGGTGATGGGGGCAGGGCAGCGGAGGATGCGTCCCTGAAGGGCAAGCAGCAAGAGAGCTCTTCTCCCTTCCGCTCGCCCTGTAGCCAGACATCCACTCGGAGACCAACAGCCTGTCAATCCATAACTCGGTCCCCAGACAGCTAGTCGGAATCCCAGTGTCCTCATTTTTCCTCGATAAGAATAGACTGAGCTCCCTGCCAAAGCAATGCCCACGGGCGTGCTGGTGGGCACATGGCTTGTGGTTAGCACCTGTCCCTCCCCAGCAGCTCGCCTGGCCTTGTGTAGGGTCAGGGTTGTCAGGTTTTGAGTGGGCACTGGTTGCCTTTGTGGCTGCAGGTGACACTGCCCACCTCTGCCAGGGAGACGGAGACAGAGCGTGGCCGGGGGGATTAACTGGTGTCTGGAAAATGCTACATTAATGCAACCTTCTGCAGCTTAATCTGCATATACCCAGGGCTGCTGGATGATTTTGTTTCCGACTTCCTTTCTTTTCGGCACACACAAACCGTTCCTTTGTTTGCACCAACAATGAAGCGCACACTTGCCCGGGAAGGGTGGGCAGTGCCAGGGTGGGGGGTGCCCAGTGCTGGCTGGGTGGGGTGGGGCTGTGCCAAGAGGCAGCTCGCCCTTGCTGCGCTGCTCTGGATTTAGTCTCCTGCCGCCGGGGAGGAGGCAAAGATGCTCTCTAGGATGCTTTGGCTCCCCTCCCCCAGCCTGCCCAGCTTCTCCTGGTCTCTGCAGGCTTTGCCATCTCAGTGGTGTCCTCTGAAGGTGTGGCTGTGGACCACAGTGGGGCTCTGAGCTGCTGGCTGAGGGCACCAGCACAGTCCCTGCCAAGGGGAAGAAATGCAGCGTAGTATCAGAAAAAATCTCAGGGGTTCAGAAGCTCGGAGTCTCTCTTTTCAAGGGAGGGCTGGGAGGTGTTTCTGGTACAAAGCGAAGGAAAGATGGACTTAGCTGGGGGCTGGGCTGGTGGGAGGCAGGTGGGTAGAGCTGCTTCGTCAGAGGTGATGCTGGCAGATAAATGATGCTTCTACTGGCCTGGGCTCTTCTGCCTGCCAGGTTTTGTGCACAGTTCTATTAATAACACTGACTACTGATTGAAGTCGGGGTTTGACTCCACTCTGAGTCAGTTAGTGATAAATGCCAGGGTTAGGAACAGTGTAAAGAGCTGGTTATCTCCTAAGTCAGAGGGTTGAAGCCTCTCTAAGTCACCTGCAGTGGAAGTCATCGTGTATGGCAATTGTAGCCAGGGAAGTCTCTGGTCAGACCATGCCCATCAAACTCTTCTGATGGTTTTCGTGGAGAGGTTTCAGGTCCCTGGAAGACCCTTCTGTACCCCCGCTGTTGTTTATTACATGGTGGGCTGGGCAAATGCCCCTGCAGTTTTGCAGGGTTCTGGGTGTCTGAACAGCTGAAGAGGATCATTGCTGTGTTTGTCCAGCGTGAAGTGTGCCAGAGAGAGCTGGTAGATCCCTCCAGCTGTGCCCAGTGGTTGCAGGGAGGCAGGAGGGTGTGGATGCTGTAGGCTGGGCCCACGCTGCCCATTGCCAGCCGGCAGGTCTGAAAGCCTGTGGGCAGCAGGCAGGCAGCTGCCCCTGTTCCCGAGGAGCTGCCAGGTTCAGGTGCTGCACTTCTAGAGCCATCTGAAAGTTGCTCCCTGTATTTTTTTGCCCTGTTGTTCCATAGGGAGCTCTCCTGCGACAGAGGGAAGGAGCGGGATCTCACTGGGGCTGAGGCGTTGTGGTATGGTTACCGTGTCAGCATTCCCTGGTCCCAGGGCTGCTCCGCTGCTTTTTGTTTCCTTTTGAGCCTGACCTAGATGCTACTCTGGCTTCGGCACAGCTAGAGCAGGCTGGCGTGGCCGTGCTGCGTGGACCTGCTGGGCAGCCGGCCGGCAGCTCTGGGCTGGCTCTGCCTCCCCTGCACCTGCTGCTGAGCAGGGCTCTGCTGCTGCAGTTGGAGGGGTGGGAGGGAAGCAAAGGCTGGGCAAGCCGAGGGCTTCAGGCTGTGAGGATGCTCAGCCTCCCCCTGCCTAAACGGTGCAATCTGGTTTGTGACCTGTGTGTGCTTTTGCGGGTGATGGGGCGATGTTGCCCTGGGGAGGTGAAGCTCCTGCTGCAGCATGAGCCCTGCTCCAGTGAAGATGGATTGCAGACGCTTGGTCCCTTCAGGCTGCATCCATCTCGGAGGAGCAGTGCGCAAGCGGGACTTGTGCCTTGCGTTTGTGGTCTCCCCCAGGTCAAGGGTGGCAGCACCGACCACTGCAGTGTTGGGCAGGAGAGAAACGTGAAGCCCTCTTTACCTGCTTTCATTGCAGGTGGATCTACTCCAGCAGCATCTCCCTTCTTGAAATAAGAAAGGCAGCAGTACCATTCCTCTGAATTTCCGAAGTGCCTGCTCTTGCCCTGTTTTTCTTGTACAATTCCTTCCAGGTCTTTCCTCCTGTGGCCAGCCTCTCATCCTCTGGTGTGTTTGTAATATTCACTGACGTCTTTTCCCCAGCACATTAACGGTCTGGCATCTCTGGGCCTTCCAGATTGCCATGTGCCTCTCTGGAGATGCTTGATGAATGCACAGAGTCTCTCCAGCAGGATGGGTAGGCGGGATGTCATGGAGCTGACATCCGGAGCCTCCCGTGATGGGAGAGGGGTGGCTTTGATCACTGCTCCTCAGAGATGCTGAGCCTCGGGGATGTGGCAGCTGCTGGGGCTGTCGTCTACCCGAGAGGATGGAAAGGAGAAACCCGAGTGCTTCTGCTTCCTTCAGAAAAATGTTATTGCCTGTCTTCAGAGACCCGATCAAGAGAATTATGGATATTGGGGGAGGGGGGAGGATGGCATCCAGTGTCTAGTGCACCACTGGCAGCAGCTTGGCCACTCCTTCCTTCGAGGCAGCCTGCATACATGAGACGTGGCAGCCATGCCAGGGATGGTCAGTTAGGGGCCTCCAGAGAGGAGGAGAGTCTTGCAAAATTGGGGGAAGCGAGGAGCCCCCTTGTTTAGTGTTTAAGCAGATCTTCACTGCAGAAGTAGGTTCCACCTAGAGCCAGCCTTGGCTGAACACCTTGCGTGGTGGTGATGGGATGAGAGGACAGCACCTTGTGTTTGCCAGGGCTTGGCTGTGCCCTACAAGGGCCATCACTGGAACCTCGTCTCAGCTTTGACGTCTTATGGAGTGGGAATGGGTGGGATTGGTGCCGGGGTGCCGGTGGGGATTCCTCTCTCAAAACACTTGTGAACTCATTCACCAAAGCGATGGGTAGAAATATGAGATGGTGGGCAGGGGTGTTCAGGCCACCCTTGCAACTCCTCCTGGGTTCTGCGCTCTCAAGGTTCCTTTGTGGTCCTGCTCACCCTTTGCTTGTGCAGGTCCCTGGCCACCGCCACCGAGAGCACACGCATCTCCTGCAACCCCCACGCTTGCTGGGGACCACACTGTTCTCTGTAGAGGGTTGCTGGCCGTGAAGCAGCAGGAGGGATGCTGAGGCTGCCGAGCTGTATCTGGGCTGCAGCCCTTTCTGAACAGCTGAGGACTCAGTGTGGCAACCTGGGCTCAAAGAAGGGCTGCAACGTGGCAGCACCTCCTATTAGGAGAGGGGGAGGGAGCCCATTCTTTGGGAGCGCTGACAAAGTGGGGGTGCCTCGAGCAGGAGCAGCATGCCTGGCAGCACACACACGGCTTTATTTTCCTCGGCATTTCAGCAGAGTGCCGCCTTCCCGGGGCTGCCGGCTGCTTGGCCAGCCCCGCCATGGCAGGGGGAGGACGACGGCTGCTGCGGGGCTGGGGGAGGCAGGGATGACGTTCCCTTCGCTCGCAGAGCCACGGTAATGGCTGTGCCGTTGCAGGCCTGGAGCGCTGGCGGTGCAAGTGCATTCAGCTAGAAAGGACAGCGAGAGACTGCAGCAGGAGACATCCCGGGGGGTGCTGCTGGAAGAAGGCTGGTGGCTGCTGAGAGGCTGCGGCCACTGCTGCCCTTGGCATGCTGTGGCTGTGGGCACGGGGCAAAGAGCAGAACAGGAATATGTTTTGCAGCTTGCCATCTCGCCTGCTGGGATGCAGACCTCGGGGCTGTACCTGCTGTCATCCCTGTTTGGCAGAGCCCCCAAGAATAGCAGGCAGCACGGTCCTGCTCTCTGGGGCTGGAGCTGTGCATATGGGGCTCCTTTTGTCACCCCACAAATGGGATGGATACAATACCTCTCTGCTGGGGGCTCTATGTTAATGTATTTATGCAGTGTAGTCAGGGAAACAGCCTACTGGCTTTGGGCTCCCTGCAAAAGCTCTGAGGACTGGGAGATTCGGGGCTCATAGCAGCTCCTTTTCCATCGTGATACAAGAGTGCAAGATGAGGTGCCGTTGCTTGGCAGTATCTCTGCTCAAACTAGTCTCCCTCTACCTCCAAAAGTGACCAGTGTGGGACCTCTGGCCCCCGCTTTTTGGACAAGCTGCCCTGCCTGAAGGCAGCTTACATCTGTCTCTCTTGAGGTGCTGGTGCCGCTCCAGTGGCTAGAGCCTGACTGAGGCTTTGGCCGCAGCTTTTTAGAGCAGGGAAGAGCCATTACAACAAGCTTGAATTATTTTCAACCAAGCAGAGCTGATGTTGGAGAAAGCTCCTTCCCTGGCCAAAGGGCATAGCTGACAGCCGGGCTGTTTACCAGCTCTCACGTTACAGGTCTAATTGTGGAGGAGGCAAGACTGGTGTCAGCCACACGTTCAAATCAGAATGCACAAAGCCTCCCTGTTAGTTGTCACTGCCCAATTTCATGCCTTCTGCTTCTCCCTCCTGGTGCTAATGAGTTCTCGTTTCTAGATGGTCCTGAGAGTGCTGGCCAGTGCAGTGATATCAAAGTCCAACAGCAGCCAGTCCAGTGCCTGCCTCTGGGATGAGGATGGTGCCTTTCCTTGCTGGGGAGGAGTGTGCCAGGGGTTCAGGTTCCCCTCTGCAGGGCATGGTGCCTTGCAGCCTCTTGTCCCACACTGTCAGCAGAGGATGGTACTCTGCCCATGTGTGTGCTAGGCTAGGGAGAAAGCTTAGTCTTCTTCCAGGGGTTTTAGCTGCTGCTTTGAGCTGGACTGGGATGCTCCCAGTATTGATGCCTGTCCTTGGAGGTCCTCTGGGAAGCTCTCTCGTGTAGTGTAGAGCACCAGATGGGGCATGCAGTCTGCAGCCCTGAGGCACGTGCTGCCTTGCCTCTTTACCTGGCATCCTGCATGCAGGTAGGAATGTCTGTGCTCTGGCCAGGAGCTGTTGTGGTTGGTCCCCTCCTAGGCAGGATGCTCAGGGAAGGGGGTTGAGAAAACCAGCAGCCACGTTTTTCCAGAGTATTCTTCTGACTTCCAACAGCTAGCAGTGTCAATCTTCAGCATCAGCCTTGTTTCCACCCTCTGAATAGCTTAGTATAGTTGGTAGATATTGTCTTGCCACTCACCCTCTATTGCTGAGGTGCTGAGCAGTGGAGGCTCCAGCACATGTCCCTGGGGACCTCCACTGGAAAGCTCTCCAGAGGCTTCTTTCGGGAGGATCAGGCCTCTGGGCTGGTGTTGCTGGGTGATAGATGCCTCTCTGGAGAGCTCACTGGTGACAGCGGGTGCTGTGCTCAGGGCAGAGCGTGAGGGGTGCAGGCAAGGTGCTGGGGGGTGCTTGTGGGAAAGCCATGCCTGTGGCTGGAAATCTGGCCCTGTCTGCAGAGCAGTCTGATGGCCTGATTGCTCACCATCCCTCTATTGCAGTGGTAGTGACACCTCCCCAGCATGAGCGTTGAGGGGAGTATCTATGGTAGTGCTCCTTCTTTGCTGTGGTTACAGTGCAGCAGACATTATTTTGGCATAGATGGTGCCGGAGTCTCCACTGCTAGGGCTGCGTGCTGGACGCTTGCACCTCAGCCTTGTGCTGGGCGCTTGCACCTCAGCCTTGTACTGGGCTCTTCCTGATTGCTCGTTCCTCTCCCTTCAGTTGGGTGAACCCATGAAAGCACCAGGGTCTGCTTGGTTGGAGGTGTTGGAAGACCTATCCAGGGAGAGGATGAATCTGCAGCTGCTTCCCAGTGGGCAGGCTGTGCACACCGGCCTCTACCTGGCTGCCCTGCCATGTTCCCCATCACCCCCAGAGCTGTGTAAGGCTCGCCTCGTGTGCTTATCGCTCTGGGGGCTCTCTTTGGTGTACCTGCAGTGTGCACAGTGCCACGCTTTCCTTGCGCAGCTCCATACCTTGAGACCATAAAGCAGCCGCCCTGAAGCCAGCACAGGTGAGCAGCTGGGAAGCTTGTGGGTTGGTAACCCAGCACTGGAGGCCGGGTTCCCAACGAGATGAGGGCCATGCTTTGCAAACCTCCTACTGGAGGTTAGGGCTCCTGGGGTGCATGTACATGTTGTGCCTTGTAATATCTGATGCATAGGGATTTTTTTCTCCCCGCAGTTTTCTAAGTGTTAGCAGGAAGACTATTCAAAATAGAAGAAATCAATTAATTTGAGAATGTGTGGGGGTGTGAACAGAGAGGGTGGGAGGAGGTGCGGAGGGTCCTGGGCTAAGGTGCAGGCAGAGGGGAAGACTACCGCTGGCCTTGGTACCTTGTGGCAGTCCTCAGTGAGTGGGGAAAGGAAAGAGTGGGCTCTAACTCTGGGAATCTTGAATGAGATTTATTTTGGAAAGAAAATAAGCAGCAAACTCTGAGGAGAGTAAGTAGAGACTGAACCGGTAATGGAGGAGATAGTTGGGAGCTCCAGCTCGAGCGCTGCTACAGGATGACTCAGTCCTTAGCAAAGAGCAGGGGTAGGAGTCAGGTTCCTACCCCCAGGAGTGGTTGAGCTTTTAGCACATCTGCAGAAACTGTTCAACAATGAAGTCAAATGTTGCTTTGATGGGAGGGGGTGACAGCTCTTACCTCTGCCCCGGCAGCTGAGTGATGCTTTGGGCAAAGGTCCAAGATAACTGGGAACAGGGCAAGGTTTCAGCTGCTGCTGCTAACTCATTGGCTCGCCCTGGCCCCTCTGTTGGGACAGATTTCTCTCTCCTCGTGTCCTGCTTATCTAGGGTTAACCTTTTCTGTGTCAAGATTCATCTCTTAGTGGGACAGACGCCTGTCCCTCTGCAGCCCGTGTTGGCTGGCTCCGTCTCCTACGACGTAATTCATAACCTCTTTCTTTCTTACAAAGAGGTTATCCTCATTTTCCCCCGCCTCTTGAACAGAGGCGTTTCAAATGATGGTCCAGGCAATGCCATCTCTGTAAGGTTTCTGCCATTTTGTCTTGCTCTTTGGTCTTGTGCTGGGAAGCTTGTTCTTGTGCCCTGGGCTGCCAGCTCTGCATGCTTAAAAATAGGGTTTAAATCCTCTCCTGGGTGCAACAGCCACATAAGAATTTCATAAAGCTTTTTAGGGAGGAGGAGGATGATATTTGAGACCTGAAGCTAGGATGGGGACACAAAAAATTGTCTGCACCTGCTGGTATCATCCTCCTGATTTGCTGGTGGGGTGCGACGGGTGCCTGATAGCCTGACAAATGCCATCGCTTTTCCTTGCTCCTGGTGTGTGCAGTCAGCAATTTGAAATGAAACGTGTTGTGCTAGGCAGAAAACCTCACTGCTGGAAGATGGAGTTCAGGGAAGGGGTCATTAGTCTCCCCTTCTGCACTGGTTATCAGTTGCAGGATGAGTAACTATTTCATATTGGCCTTAAAATCTATATATTACTCCACTGCAAATAAAGCCTTGCAGCATGCGTGAGGCTGTTCATGTGGATCTGAGCTCTGCAAAGCAGTAACTAGCTCTCCCAAAGCTGTCAGAGAAGGTAAGTGATTTTCCCCTTTTCTCTACAGAGAGATGGAGTGAGCAGCCCCAGACTGTCACAGGAGGTGGTGACAGAGGCAGGGTCAGATGTGCCAGCTCTCCTGGCTCAGCTGTAACTGGGTGGGTTTGAGAATACTTCAGAGGGACTCTGTGGATGGATTAATCCCTGAGCTTAGTGACTGTGGGTTTCCAGGGCTCTGTACAACCTGACAGATGAAGATACCTGAAGCAGCTCCTGCATTCCTTGTGCTCCCGGACATTTGGGAAGCTTTGGGCCCATGCATCTACAGCACCTTCCTGAGAGCGGGTGCAGGTGGAAGGCAGGAGTACTGGTGTGCCATGTCCCTTACAACCCTTGTGCAGCAGAGGGGTCCTGTGCCCACCCAGTGATGGCGCGTCAGCAGGGAAGCAGACAGGTTCGGCATGAGTGAAGGGGAGGATAGGAGATGACTAAGGAAAAGAAATTTCCAGAGTGCAGCATGAGAGAAGGATAAGAACACTTTGCAAGTCCTCGCCTGCTGCCAGATCGCTCTCGCTTCACCAGAAGTCCCAAGGAGGGAGGCCAGCTAACACAGGGAGTGGGTTAGCTTTGCGGCACAGCGGCTGATGGGCAGCCCGGGCACTGGGCTCCATCCCAGCGAGCCTTCCCCTGGCAGGACTGGCTGTGGTGGTGCTCCTTGGCTGCTCTAGGATGCTTCCTTCTCTCTTCCAGGCTCTCCATCAGCTGTATTACGATCCAAACATCGAGAACAAGAACTTGGCTCAGAAATGGCTGATGCAGGCACAGGTCTCTCCTCAGGCGTGGCACTTCAGCTGGCTGCTTCTGCACATGGACAAGGTGCCCGAGATCCAGTATTTCGGTGCCAGCGCTCTCCACATTAAAATCTCCCGTTACTGGAATGATATCCCGGCCGACCAGTATGAGAGCCTCAAGTCGCAGCTCTTCACCCACATCACCCGCTTTGCCAGCGGCTCCAAGATCGTGCTGACCCGGCTGTGCGTGGCGCTGGCCTCCCTGGCACTCAGCATGATGCCGGAGGCTTGGCCCTGCGCCGTGGCAGACATGGTGCGCATGTTCCAGGCAGAGGACTCCAACGTGGATGGGCGAGCGCGGTGCCTGGCACTGCTGGAGCTGCTGACGGTGCTGCCCGAGGAGTTTCAGACCAGCCGCCTGCCACAGTACCGCAAGGGTCAGGTCCGTAGCGTCCTGGCGCAGGAGTGCGGCTCTGTCTTCCCTTTGCTGGAGCAGCTGCTGCAGCAGCAGGACTCCCCAGGTTTCATCAAGCAGAAGGTGTTGAAGTGCTTCTCCAGCTGGGTGCAGTTGGAGATCCCGCTGATGGACTGCGAGAACCTGATCCAGGCAGCTTTCACCTCTCTGCAGGACCCAGAGCTCTTTGACACAGCGGTGGAGGCTGTTGTCAATGCCATTTCCCAGCCTGATGCCCAGAGGTAAGGGCAGCATCTTCCATGTGCCGAGGGGTGGGGCTCCTGGGCAACAACGGGAGTGGGGTGGGGAGGAAAAAACTCAGGCTTTTCTCTAGCTACCGTGAGCCCTGGAAGTGATGATGGCAATGTTTGGAAGTGGGAGATCTTAAAAGCAGCTGGAGGCTACTGGTTTCACATGGTTGGTCCTGGAAGGCTTTGCATGATACTTGGCCTGTGGGGACCATGTAGTCTTAGGCAGCCACAGCCTGTCTCCATTCTCCTCCTCTCAAGCAGATAAGATTGCTCCCTTCTGGTTCCTTGTGTCAAATTCTGACTAGGGAACAGCTGCCCAGCACCTGCCAGGGGGAGTTCAGAGACCCTCTTCTGCCTTATGCTCCTGGTCGAGCCAAGGAGCTGATTTAATGAAGATAATAAACCCAGACCTGTCAGTCTTTTCCCTCCTCCTGGCTCCAACAGCTTGTGCCAGTTGAGGACTTGTCCTTTCTTTGTGGCCATGGCTGCCTTGGAGCAGCTGAGCTGGAGCTGGGGCAGGTCCTGCTGGGGCTGTGCTGTGGGTCTCTGAGCTCATCTGCTTGGCCATGTTGTCCGAGCTGCTGTCAGCTCTCAAACCAATGCCGGCAGAAGGGAAAGTACATCTCATCTGGTTCCTGTGGCCACATCCCCTCCTGGCTGCTTAGCAACCTTCTCCTGAAGAGGAGGGTTTTCGTGAGGGCTGGGCTGAGCTGCTGCTGCTGTGCATCCCTGTGCATCACGCAGGCTCCAACCGCAGCGATGCAGATGCTGCCGCTGCTGTGGTTGTGAGCCCTGGATGTCCCCTTGGCTTCAGGGCAGGGGCAGCCAGTGTGGTCTCCAGCTCGAGGGCAGCCTGGGACTGGCCTCTTCGTTGACAAGGGGGTTGCATCTGGAGACTGCAAGGCCTGGTGCACAAAAGGACCCATCAGGATTTTGATGCTTTGGTGTGTGTGTGGAGAGGTTGCCTCATTTGCGAGCATTTAGATGACCACAAGCAGCTACTCCTTGTACCCGGCAAAGGCCGTGGGCCAGCCCAAACTGTGCGGAAAAGGAGAAGGTGAAAGGAGGTGACTTCGTACAGTTCTGAAATGCTGGGACTCTTGTCTTCCTCCTTTCCACTTCCCTTGAGTCTCAGACGTCCCTGGGCTGTGACTCCCCACCTGTGTGCAGGAGCCTGGCTCTGCAGTGCCGCTCCTCAGTTGCATTAGAAGCCTAAGTTTTCTGTTGAGCTTTCAGAGTGAATCTTGGTGGGAAGTGTGGCTGACAGCAGAGTTTTCTCTCTGCTTCCGTGCTGACCCTACTGTGCAGTTTCTGGTCTCATTTGGTCCTGCCATGCTGGCTGCTCCCTTACAGCATTGCTGGCACTTGCTCTCCATCCTTCTCCCCGGAGGCATCGTCGACCGCAGCAGAGCACCCTCCTGTCCATAGGCGTGTGGGCAGTGGCCAGGCCAGGGCAGGCAGACGGCCTGAAAGGCTGCCCAGTGTGTGAGCCTGGCACAGCCCCTGCTCCTGGTGCACGGGGACAGCGGTGGCATTGTCACAGGGATGCCCTGCCAGGCGGCGTGTGGTGTTGGCAGCTCCAGGGAGAAGCAGGACTGTGCTCACTGCTGAGATCTGGGATGGCTTCAGGAGTGGGGCAGCTCGCAGAGCCACCGCTTCCCCGCTCAGTGGGCTCTGTCTTCCCCTTTGTTCTGTGTGGCCTCCATCCCACGTCCCTCCTCCCGCTTTCCCTGGTGCCAGCTGTCCCGCCCCTCCAGCTTTGTTGCTCAGCCACTCGCTGGATGCAGCTCTTCCCCGAGCCCCCAGGGAGTCTCCTGACCTTTCCGTCTCTTATCTCCACAGTCTGGGAGATCCCTGCTGCTTTGCAGCCGCTCTCTTCCACCGCGGTCTCTCGCCTTTGTTCCCCGCTGCCCGTGGCTGCAGGCTCAGAGCATCCTCAGCGCTGGGCTGCTGACGTGGTCCTCACCAGCGCTTTGTAGGGCATTGCTCCCTGAGAGGGTTGGTCTCAGAGCTCCCTGCTTTCTCATGGCTTCCCCGTAGTGTTATGGACCCTGTGGCTTTCCCCTTGCTGTCTCCCAGCTGGATTCACTGACGTTGCTGTAGAGGTGATCATGCAGGCGCGCTTCTACTAGCAGCGGAAAGCTCAGTGGCTCATGAACTTGGCTTCTGCTGCTGAGGGTTAGGTAGCCTGTGGGTCATCTTCCCAGGCACCACCTTTTGAGGCATCCCTCACACTGCAGTTCATCTCCCTGTGGGATCAGCTGGCTGCCGCCTGTGTCCAGGTGGAAAATGGCAGGTGGGACTTCATGGACAAGGGTAATCTGGCCATGGCACTGCCTCACTCTTGGGTAAGTCACCTGCGCTGGTGGCTTTCGCTTCCCTGCTTGCAAGCAGCAGTGGGTGGCTCTCCTGCCTCTGAGGTGTTACTAGAGATGATGCAGCAGAGATTTGTGGGTGCAAAGTGTTCAATCTCCTTACCTGCCAGGCAGGCAAGAGCCCTTTGCACCCAGAAGAGGGGATGTCCTGGGCATTGCTGGACACCACTCCTATTAGTATATGGTGTTCCTGAGGAGAAATCTTGGAGGCTTGGCCAGGAGCTGGCAACTGGAGCACCTCTGAGCACACCTCCACTCTCAGGGGTGGTGGGGAACTCCTGAGTTGCAGGAGGGCTGGAACGGAGATATTGTTGCATCTTGTTTGCAGAGGAGGCTTGGGCTGGATTTTCCGTCTCGCTTGAGGATTATCCCCCAGCTAAGCGGGTCAGAGAGCTCAGCAGCGCATGCTGCTGGGGGAGAGCTGGCACAGAGCACTTGGCCACACTCCTGCAGCCCAGCGGGTAGTGTCGGAGTGGGGAGAGGGACCTCTGTGTGATGTGTGCCTGGGAGTTGTGGAGCATGGGCATCGGACACTGAGCTGCCTCTCTGAAAGCAGCAGGGAGTTGCTGCAGTGGTGGAGCTGGCAGGACTGCAGCTGTCTGGATGCGATTGCTTGGTGTCCAGCCCATCCCTTCCTGGTTTTGGCACCTGGTGCTGAATCCCCAAAGAGGAATTTCACTAGAAGAGTTCTCCAAGAGCTTCATTAGAAACAGGTTTATAATACTGTTGGGGTTTTCTCATCAGGACATGGCTGACATTTTGGATCAGGAAGGATGAGATTGTCACATACGAGCTGCCCCTATCTCCCCTCTGCAGGTTGTTCCCTACACCGTGCTATGGTTTGGGGAGGATTGTGGGAAGAGCAGAAGGAGGTGCTGGACCCATGGAGGGAGCTGCAGATGCTGCAGTTCTCTGGGCTTTGAGAAGGAATCAGACAAACTCATGAAAGCAAGATTTGCTCAGCTCCTAAATACCAGGACAGCAAATCTTACTCAGGAAGGCTATCAGAAATTGCTGGAGGGAAACATAAGGGGAACCATCACCATATGGCTGCCACATTCATACACTTTCACAGGTGTCCCCAGTTTTCACTGCTGGAGATACACTGCCCAGCTGGGTGGCCAGGAGCTTGCCTGGGCCAGGACAGTCTTGTCCTGTCCTGCCCTGCCCGATGCTGGGGTGCTGGAGGTGGGAAGTGGTGGCTGGCAGGAGGGACAGCAGGCGCAGTGTCTGCCTCCTGGGGTGAGCTCTGCACCCACTCAGGGCTGTGGTGCCAGCTGGTCGCAGGGCTGCGAAGCAGCACCAACCAGGGTGGGGAGCCTGGGGCTCTGTGCTCCTGCATATGGAGGAGAGCAGCTCAGCCCTAGGTGTCTTGGCCATGGCTTTTGGGTAACTAGTTAAAACAAATCACCTAGAGCAAGAATTTTCCTCCTTGCTGGGGACCTTTGTGTCCGAGTTGCTCTTATGTGTACATAGGTAGTGAGCAGAGCAAGGTGGTGCTCAGAGGAGACGTGGTTCACCCAGCCTTTTCTAGAAGTGTTCACTAATGTGGGATGAGTTGCAGCATGGAAGCAAATCCAGGTGGTTCTCTCTGTCTGCTGTGCAGTGAGTCCAGATGACCAGCACAGGTCCAGGCATCTACACTGTGAGTGTTTTAAGGTAACCATTAGAAGCAGGATCCTTGTCATAAATTCCTAAAGTTGTGAAAACGTCTCTAGGGTAATGTGAGCCCAGTAGTGCTGAGGAAGGATGGCTTTGCCCTACACTGAGGCAGTGGAAGATCGCCTGTGCCTTCTTGTCCAGGCACTGTCGTGGCTCTCTTGGGCCAACCTTGACCGCAGCTTTGTTTCCCAGGGAGAGAAGCTGGTAAATTTCCAGATTCTCTGTTATCACATTGCTCCCACGCTGCCACGTGCATCACTCACGAGGCATCAGGGGCTTGAAAAGGCTTTACACAAAAATACCTGTCCTCTTCACCATGTGATCTCCTCTGGAGGAGAGGGACAAGGGGAGGTGCGCCCCACCGGCACACAGAGGAGACGCTGGGGCAGCCGCTGGGACTGGAGACACTCTGTTCCTTCTGTCTTCTCCCACTGGCCCAGACCTAGAAGCTGCCACCACCAGCACAGCTCTCTCCCTACACTAGTGGCACCGATGGCTTTGTTCTCTCCTAAATCAGCCACAGCAGGAGCTGTGTGCGCCTCCCACTCCGAGCATCCTTGGCCCCACACCTGCACGCAGTGGGGCAGGCGGGGAGCACACGGCGTAGCTGCAGCTCTGGATAACACGCCTGGGCGGGCAGGGAAATGGCAGCCTGCTCATCAGCCTCCAGCACAGCCTCTCTCCGGGGGCCCTGGGCTGCTTTTCACCTTGGCTGCCTCCTTCTCGTTGCCTTGGTTACCATCACTTACAGGCAGCGGCGGAGGGGAGGCTGATGTGCTGATGTGATGTGGGAGAGCTGTGCCGTGCTGGGCTGCGGCAGCCCGGGAGGGTGCGGGGCCAGGAGGACGTGCCGTGGGGCCAGCACCCTCCCTGGGTGGGTGTCCCTGAGGCTGACTGCCCACTTCATCCCAGCCAGAGAGCACAACCTAGATGTGCCTGTGCTGGAGAGTCAAGCAGCTTCCGAACCGGCAGCACTGGCTGCCTCCACACGGAGTGGAGAAGCGCGAGCTGCAGGCATGGTGAAAAGAGCCCACTGCTCTGCCCTAGCCGCCCTTCTCCTGCTCCCCATCCCTGCCGACGCTGCTGCGCATGGGCACAGCTCGTTCTGAGCTGGTCGTGGCAGTGACAACTCAGTGCTGGCTGGGAGGTGCTGGCCCTCCCGGCAGGTTTGGGTGGGCAGAGGTGGATTCCTACACCGTGGCATAGCAGGGGATTTGCACAGAGCTGGTGGCCTCTGGCTCAGTCCTTCTCTTTGCTTGCAGAGGCTCTGCTGCTGGAGTGCTCAGGGCTTCAGCCATCGTCCCAATGTCACAGGCTGGGAGGAGAGTCCCTGTGAACAGTAAAGGCTCCTGGACGTGCCCTATTGCACAAAGCAGCCTTCCAGTAGGGAAAGCTGGGCAGGAGCCCTGGAAGGGCATCAGGAGGGCTGGATGCCGTGGCAGCCAGCACTGGTGAGGCGATGCCTGGCGCTGATTCAGGCTGTGCTTGCAGGTACGTGAACACCCTCCTGAAGCTCATCCCCCCTGTGCTGGGACTCCAAGAGCAGCTTCGCCAGGCAGTCCAGAGCGGGGACATGGAGACATCGCATGGGATCTGCCGCATTGCTGTGGCCTTGGGAGAGAACCACTCCCGGTGAGTGCTGGGGACCACCCCCAGGAGAGGCAATGAGTTTGGAACAGCCCAGTGTTCCCTACATGCTGCTTTGTCCAGGGCCTGTCCTACACCTAGTGACACGTGTCAGGGCAGAGGAGCTGGGCAATGGTGCTGCCCTGACCATGCTCTCTGCTCCCCAGGGCTCTCCTGGACCAGGTGGAGCACTGGCAGAGCTTCCTGGCCCTGGTCAACATGATCATGTTCTGCACTGGCATTCCTGGGCACTACCCCGTCAACGAAACCACCAGCTCCTTGACGCTTACCTTCTGGTACACGCTGCAGGTCAGTGGTCATCGTGGGGCAGCCTGTCCAGATCCTGCTCTCCAGGCAGAGCTGGAAGCATGGGTGCACAGGGACTGGGCTGCGTTTGGTTCCCAGGGATTTCCCCACTCCTTGCCCTGCACCTGCAGTCGCTGCAGGGCATGTACCTCAGAAATGCTGGCCCCGTGGCTTGCTGTTTCCACCCCCAGACTTCCTTGGAAGTCTAAGCCAGCCTTTATAGGCCTCGTTAACATAACTAATTAAAGCTTAATGCCAATTGTCTTTTTTTCAGCAGCAGACCTGGTTGTTCAGCTCCTTGCTGCGCTGGCTGCAGGCAGGGAGGAGAGCGTGCTGGCTTACTGCAGGCTGGGCCCTGCTACCAGGCTGGCGGCCGTAGTCTCGGAGAAGAGCAGAGAGAGGGCTGGGTGCTGCTACTGGCTGCCTGGCGTGGTATTCACCTCCCAGGGCCAGCGTCCCCTGTGCCAGCAGAACAGCCCTGCCATGTCGTGCTCTATTTTTAGCCCTCGTTCATTCACGCAGCTCCATTCCTCTGCAATCCAATGTGGCGTGGCTGAGCGTGGGCAGGGAAGGGAGTGATGTCGGCACCGTGCTGGAAGCTCTTCTGCTGTGCAGGGCTGGGCCAAGGTTCCCCCCTCGTCTCGGTGCTTCTCCAGATGGCTCTGAGAATATGGGTGCAGGCAGGGAAGCACTGTGCTCCCCAGGCACCCATCCCAGCCTGCCTTGTGGGGGTCTGAGGCACGTGTCCTACTATTGCAGGTGTGTTCCTGAGGCTAGGACATGGCAGGGCAATGCCATCCTGCAGTAACTGTGCTGTCCCGAAATGCTCAAGGGTCCAGAAGCTAGAGCTTCTGACATCTTGTCTCCAGATAACACTGCTGCTGCAGAAGGGGTCAGCATCAGGTGGAACTTGGGGAGCTGGAAATGCAACCTCCAAGGTGTGATAGGTCCCACCAGCCCTAGGAGATGTCCCTGCATCCTCTGTGCAGCAGGCGTGTTACCTCCATTTTCTTTCCCATGCAACACCTGACGTATTCCTCCTCCCACTGCCAGGATGACATCCTCTCCTTTGAGCCAGACAAGCAGGCGGTGTACCAGCAGGTCTACAGGCCTGTCTACTTCCAGCTGGTGGACGTGCTGCTGCACAAAGCCCAGTTCCCCTCCGATGAGGAGTATGGCTTCTGGTCCTCGGATGAGAAGGAGCAGTTTCGGATATACAGGTACAGCTGGGAGGTTTGGGTTTGCTTGTCAGGCAGGCAAGGATGCGGGCAGTGTCCTGCTGCCCTGAAGACAGTGCTGTGGGGAGACCCAAGGAGGGACATAGAGGAGATTATTTCCACCAAGAGCTGCTTTAGCTGTGGTGGTGATATGGAAATGAGCTGGTGTTTTGGCATGACACCAGTTGCTGTGCCTAGGAAGCCCTGGGAGAACTCCGCATTGGGCTGGGGCAGTGTGCTTGTGCAGGGCAGCAGGAGGGGCATGGAGCACTCTGCAGGGGGTGGGGACAGCGTTTGGAGACCCTTCGTGTTCTCTGCAGGGTGGACATCTCTGACACACTGATGTACGTGTACGAGATGCTGGGTGCCGAGCTCCTGAGCAGCCTTTATGACAAACTGGGGCGTCTCTTGACCAACACGGAGCAGCCGTCCACATGGCAGGTGAGTGAGGGGGCCTGGGCACCAGGCTGATGGCTACCAGCCCCTCGGGGTGCTGTCCTCGCCATGGAGTTTTGAGGGCAAAGGGACACGATAGAGACGAGGAGCACAACCACCTTGCCAGCACACATGTGGGCACTCTAGGATCTGCTGGGGACAGGGAACAGATCTGCCTCTCTGCCCTTAGCGCTGCCTGGGGACCAGCCTCCTCAGCCACCATGGAGGGGTCTGAGCTGGTGCCTGGAGCTGAGCCTGGGGTAGGCAGCAAGGGTCTGTGCGTGGTTCTGACAGTCTCTCTCCCTCTCTGGCAGCACACGGAGGCCTTGCTCTACGGCTTCCAGTCCATTGCCGAGACCATCGACGTGAACTACTCTGATGTGGTGCCGGGGCTGATTGGGCTCATTCCCCGGATCAGCATCAGCAACGTGCAGCTTGCTGACACTGTCATGTTCACTATCGGTGAGGTCTTTGGTCACACGCAGGCTGGGCTGGGGAGGGAGACTCCCTCTGAGACCGCTCCTGCCCAGCAATCGCAGCGGGAAAAGCAAAGCTGAGCATCCCGTGACGCGGGAAGTGAGCGCTCGTGGCACAGTCCTGCAGTCTGATCCCGTCTGTGTACGCAGGGGCCCTGTCGGAGTGGCTGGCTGATCACCCCGTCATGATTAACAACGTGTTGCCGCTGGTGCTCCAAGCCTTGGGCAACCCTGAGCTCTCCATCTCCAGTGTCTCCACCCTGAAGAAGATCTGCCGGGAGTGCAAGTACGACCTGCCGCCCTACGCTGCCAACATTGTCGCCGTGTCGCAGGTAGGAGCTGGCTGCAGAGGGGCATGTGGTGGGGAGCTGGGATGTGCTCTGTGTACGGCTCTTTCCTCTGCAAGGATCAGGGCAGGAGGATGCAAAGCAGCAGCTTTGGGGGATGGGGGATTTATTATCTATCCTGTTCCTAGGCCAGTAGACCCAGGTGGCAGGCCCTGTGTCCTGCTGTGAGTACAGAAGTGGCAGGCAGTGGCAGGCACAACTGCCAAGGGGTCTACGGCGTTGCACTTGGGCATGTGTCCTTGCCATGGGGGTTTGTTTGCCTTGTTGGGAGCAGCATCCTGCCAGCTCTGGACTCGCCAGGCAGCTGGTGCCACTGCTGAGTATCTCGGGGGGCATCATCCTGCTGTTCAAACCTCTCCGTGGAGGCTGAGCTGGTCTCTGCAGCGCCAGGGCAGCTTGTCCTGTGGTCCTTCTTGTCTCTCAAGATTTGACGCAGATGGGGCTCAGAGTCTCAGTGCACTATGAGGAGGGCTGGGCTTGAGCGAGCTACCAGGGTGTGCCTGGGAGCAGAGGGAGGCCAGCAGAGGACGTGAGTCTCTGCTTTCAGAGCCTGGGGGACACTGTCGTCAGAGTAAGGAAGCCCTGGCTGAGGTTCGCTCCACAAGCCATCCTGTTGCAGAGCCCATCCAAACCAGGGGCTCTCCATGATGAGTGGCTGAATGCACTGGCTTGGGGAAGAGCTTACCAGCGGACAAGGTTTTTGCTCCCTGCCTTTGGTGGACTGTGGAGAGTGCAAGCCACTTGTCTGTGCCCACACTGATGTTGCTTGTCTTGACCTCCTCCATCTGTCCTGCCTCCTGGAAGGGAAGAGGCTTTTTGCAACACTCACCCTTCTTTTTGTCTCTCCCTTTCCCTTTGCCAGGAGGTGTTGATGAAGCAGATTCACAAGGTAAGAGGGGCTCACTCACATTTCTGGCCAGTGGGGGCTGCATTTCCCCTCACCCCGTACCCCTTAATCGCACTCAGCTGAAGACACAAGGGGTGCCATCCTGAGCTGGACTGTCTCTGGAGGAGAGCTCGGCACTGCATCCATCATGTGTGGGGCCAGGAGTACCTGCTGGCTGCCTCTCGCTGCTGCTGGGCTTCCACCACACGTGGGCTGGGGTTGGGCCAGGGCGTAGGTCCGCACAGAGAGGGGAGCCCCCAGAGAGGCTTAACTTGGGCAGTTCCCAGTCTGTTCAGGCCCAAGGATGCTGAGGCAGGAGGCATGTCTTCAAGAGCACAAAGAAGGGAGATAAGCTTGGGGGCAGAGCCCAGGCTGTGCCTGCAACCAGCACAGGATGGGACACAACCCCACGTGGGCTAAGACAGGCTGTGCAAAGGATGGTGTGCCAAAGTGGGATGAGTGGTGCCAGCGTGGAGATCTCTGCGCACCAACTGGTCTTCCCTTGGCGGGTTGGTGGGAAGACGCCAGGTGTGCTGGTGGCAGAGTGCCTGTTCCCTGGGCTCTGCTGTGCTGGTAGGGAGCTGCTCCCCTCTCCTGCAGTGGGATGCACCTAGAGCAACCCAGACAGAGCAGCTCAGGAGCTGCAGCACGCCGAGTTCCTGGCTTTGCTGGCTGGGCCCCTGGCAGCTGTGTCTCAGCATATGTGTGGTAGGGCTGCGGGCTGGGCAGTAACCTGCCCCGTTGTGTCTCCTCTCTGTCCCAGACGAGCCAGTGCATGTGGCTGATGCAGGCTCTTGGTTTCCTGCTCTCTGCACTGCAAGTGGAGGAGATCCTGAAGAACCTGCACTCCCTTATCACCCCCTACATCCAGCAGCTGGAAAAGCTGGCTGACGAAACGGTGAGTACCTGTGTGCTGCCTCCATCCAGAAGTCGCTTCTCCCGTTGGCTGTAGCCCTGGGGCTGCTGTGTTGAAACATCGCTGTTGAACGCGGGCTTGAGAGAGTGCAATACAGGAAACCCCTGTCTGGCACTTTGCCTCTGCATTCCTGGTTCCTCAGGATCCCAAAGGCACAAGTGTGATCAAGTGGTGCAGTCTGTGTCACGCTTTGGCTTTATTTTCTCTGGCAGCCAAATCCCTCCAACAAGCTGGCCATCATCCACATCCTGGGCCTGCTCTCCAACCTCTTCACCACCCTAGACATCAGCCACCATGACGATGACCACGAAAGCACCGAGGTCAAGAAACTGCCAGTGCAGCAAGGACCCAACCCCGTAAGTAGAGTAGTAGCTCAATGCTCTTTGCCACAGCCTGGGCAAAGCCTTGCTATTGACTACTGGTGCCAGGAGAGGGGCTTTATTGGGAATGCAGCATGTGCTATAGAGAGGGTACTGCTGGTGCATTCTAGCTAAAGCTCCTCTTTCAGCTCATGCCACTGCTCTTGGGGTGGCCAGATGTGGCCTGTGAGATCTCTCTTGGCTGGGTCCTGCTCTGGAGGACAGCCTGGGTGCTGCCTGCCAGCTGTGAGCTGTGCCAGGCTGCTTCAGTGGGCAAGAAAGCTGCCCAGCTTTGGAGAGGGGAGGGGGCAGCAGTGCCTGCAAATTTGAGTCCAGGCCATGCTTAGTCTTGAATCTCTTCTCTTTAATGCTATGGGGGCTGATTTTCTTCAGTGCCTCTCTTTCTTTACAGGTGGTGGTGGTTCTGCAGCAAGTCTTCCAGCTCATACAGAAGGTTCTCAGCAAGTGGCTAAATGATGCCCAGGTGGTGGAGGTAATCAGGGTCCCCCTGTTTGCTGCCTGCAGCTCTGCCTGTCCTTGCTGACCTGGACTGAGGACAGCAAAGGACAGACTCTGGGTGTTGCGGGGTTGTCTGAACCAGTGCTGCTTGCTGTTATCACCAGCAGCGTCCAGCCGTTCTTGTCTGTCTTATGTTCCCATCAACTCTGCTCCTCTCCAGTGGCAGAGGCCCAGCCATGAGCAGGGAGATGGGGATCTACCAAACCTGTGTTCCCTAAGAGGATAGCTCTGCTTTGACCTGGACCTGTGTTATCTGGTGTTTCTCCAATTTGCTCAGTCCAGTAATGCCCATGTGCAGCATCCCACCAGCCACTTCCCCCTGGCCCTCACGGAGACTCTGCAGCAGTGGGCAGGGTGTTTCATGGTCTCTGGGAGCACCCTGTGCTGCAGGGCACCAGTGCCAGAGCAGGCCTGAGCCCTCTGCCTGGCTGGTCCTCGTCCCCACTGCCAGCTCTTCCCTCCTCTGGAACCCATCCATCAAGCCCTGCTCCCTGGTAGAGGTCTCTTGATGCCCGTAGCTCACACAGTCCCTCTTCTCCCGCAGTCTGTCTGTGCCATCTTTGAGAAGTCTGTGAAGACGCTCCTGGATGATTTTGCCCCCATGGTGCCTCAGCTGTGCGAGATGCTGGGACAGATGTACAGCACCATCCCCCAGGCCTCTGCCATCGACCTCACCCGGCAGGTACGGAGCTGTGCTCATGGCTGGGGCTGTTGCTCCCCAAGGAGGCTGGGGTCATGCAGGGTCAGCAGCAGCTTCGGTCCTTCTCTCTCTCTCTTGCAGCTGGTTCACATCTTTGCCCATGAGCCTGCACACTTCCCTCCCATCAAGGCCCTCTTCTTGCTCGTTACCTCAGTCACGCTGACCCTCTTCCAGCAAGGTACGTGGGATTAATCCTTCTCTGTGCTGGGGCTGTTGTCAGGCTGTTGCATGCATGGAGTCTGGAGGTGTCTTACCAGGAATGGCTGTTTTCACTCCTAGCTAAGCTAATGGGGCCATCTCTGTTTCTTGGATTCATCCCAACCCTTGGAAGGTGGGTACCTTCCCTGCAGGGCAGCAGAAGTAGGAAACCCCTGGGCGAGACTCTGTGCTGCTGTGACAGCCCCGCTTCTGCAGCAGGGCTGGGCGTTATGTGCTGCAGGGGTTGAGCTGGAGCTCTGGTCCTGCTTGGCAGGGGGGCTGCACTCCCCAGGAGATCCTGGGGCTCCTCGGAGGCCAGTGCTGCTTGTAGTGGCCAGGAATCAAGCCCTCGCACAAGCAGGAGGATGTGTGTGTGAACATCTGGGAAACGACGTTTTCATAGTCGCTACTGGCCACTAAGTGACAGCTGTGATGCTGAGGATGGTGGCATCCTCCTGCAGGGCAGGGGCCCTTCTTTTGCTCACTGCCCACCCTTCAAAAAGCAAATGGGTTTAGGACAGGCCCCTCTGCACCATGGCTGCCATCAGCCTCGTGGTGACTTGCCCTGTAATAGGGACATACATACATTGGAGCTGCTGGCTCTGGTCCTTCAGCACCTCTGTATGTGGTCTCCAAGGGGTCTTGTCCTTTTCTCAGAGCCAGGTGCTGGATAGGGTGATGCTGTCCCCCAGTACAAGCTCTGGAGCTCTCTAGAGAGGTGGGGGAGGCGTGAGGACCCCTGCTTCATCATCATGCCACGATCCGAGTCACTGAGTTGTCACTGGGGTCAGTGGTGAGCAAGCCAGGCTTACCCAGAGGTCAAGTCCCTGCTTCTGCCAGCAGTGTGTGAATGTGTCTACGCTGAAACCCCTTTTGGCTCAGCGCTGGGGAGGTCGCGACGCCTCTGAGCAGCAGCAGGCGTGTCTGCAGGAGGAAAGGGGAGGGGACAGAGCCCAAGCTGTGCCAACACTTGGATGTGAGCTTCGCTCAGGCAAGTGGCCGTCCAGCTTGCTGTGTGCTCCCACCCACCCTGTGCGTCCCCTTCGGTGGGTGGCTGGCCCTGAGCAGGCCGAGCCCACGGGCAACGGGAGAGGGGCGATGCCTGACCCCACAGGGGCCAAGACGTGACTGGACAGTCAGATGCCGAGGTAGGGTGAGTGGTGCTAGCATGGAGATCTCTGGGCACTGAGCTGCTCTCGCTGGAGGATGCTGGAGGAGACCTCCAGGAGGAGGGTCCTGGACTCAGGGTCTGGGAAAGCATCTGGGAATGGGGTGGGAGGGTGACTGTGCCAAGGGGCTCCTGAGCAGCTAGTGCTGGTGACAAGCATGTGCACACCTGAGCCCGGCCGGGCCTGTCAAGCGTTTGCTGAGGTGTTGTCGTTGACTTGCAGTTATCTTCCAGGACCAAATGGTGCTCTGAAGACACCCGCTCAGTCCCCACAGTGCAAAAGCTCTAGTTCTCCTTGTGGAGATGGTGCCCAGCTAGCCCCTGCTCCTTCTCCTCTTCCTTCCCAAGGACACGAAGATCTCCTTGGCTCTGCAGCACCCAAGTGCTAGTTGGAGACCCTGGGGCTTCAGACCCTTTCCTTTGCAGTTTCTTTCTGTTCTTGGGTTCTCCAAGTTTCATGATTTTTTGTATGTTTTGTTTCTTTAACTTGCTTCAAGCTGCTCATGTTGCCCATCCCCTTCCCCACACACCCCTCCTCCCTTACACTCCTGTTTTCACTTGTAAATTCTTTCTGTATCACATAACTATATGATGTTGAGTTGCTGTTTGTATGATTTTTCTCTTAAGTTACATCTTTATTATATTTTAGGGCCCAGGGATCATCCTGATATTGTTGATTCATTTATGCAACTCCTGGCACAGGTGTGTTTTAGTTTCTTATTCATTCACTTTCTGTTCTCTCTCTTTCTCTTTTTAATTCAATTTAAACCTATTTTTAGCTTTCTGTTGACAACGTTTTTTTCCTTTTAGTTGAATATCGAGTTTCTCCATCTGTTTCCGTGGAAGTTGAAAACAAAACATTCTCCTTTAGTTCTGGGTTTGCACCATCCCCAGGGCAGTGCCCTCCTCCGCAGGGCAGCCTCCAGCTGCCACCCCCTCGCCTTGCTGAAGCTGGCGCAGGGTGCTTGGGGCTGCTGCTGCTATCACCCTCGGGTGATAGACAAATTAGAGCACTACGTGGATGTTTTCTGACCCGTTTACCTGCCCTGCGATGGGTCCTCTGGAGCAGGGACGGGCTGAGCTGGCTGCCTTGCCCCTGGGCCAGCGGGTGGAAGCCCCTGCCCCTGGTATCAGGCAGCTGCCAAGATTCAGCTAAGAGCGACTTGCTTATAATGGTGTCTGGACCTGCCAGGGTGCCACAGCGTGCCCTGCCTCGTCAGCCTCTCAGGTGGTGGCAGCTCCTGCGCCTGCGGCCTGGGAGTGCTCCTGTGCTCTGGCTCGGTGGTACGCAGGGATGGTCTATGTTGGCGTGGTGGGGGCTGCAGGCGGAGTCGCAGCGCTGGCACTCGTGTCACCACCAGTGGTGGGCAGGCAGGGCCAGCACCATGCTCTGTGTGTATATACCTCTGTTAGGAGCAGTGGGAGCCCAGCATGCTCCTCAGCCTGCCATGGCTCTTGAGGGAAAGCTCTTATGTCCACATGTGTTCAGTGCTCTGCTGGAGATACGTCCCCCAGCACCTACCGAGGGGGTGGGTCGGTGGCAAGGAGGGACCAGCAAAGTCGCTTTCAGCTTCATTCCTGTGATGATGACATCTCCGACCACGTGTGCTGACCTGGTGGCTGTGCAGGGACACCTGCCTAGGCAGCTGCCAGAGCTGTGGCTGTCCCACCCTTGCCGGCAGCCAGGGAAGGGTGTGTGGCATGTCTGGGTGCTAATCGATGGCAGCTCGGCCCTCGCATGGGTCTTGTGGGATGGATCGGGCAAGGGGGCTGCACCTCACCTCCCCTGGGCAGGGTCTGTGCCTCACGGGTCTCACCTTGATGCTCAGAACCTGCTGAGACCCATAGCATCTCACAAGCTGTATTGCAGTGTTTGGTTCTCTGCTTTTCCTCTTGAGAGACGTAATGTAATCGAGGTTATTGGAAAGCATTCACAGCTTTTGGCAGTGCCAGTTGTGGAAGCTGTGACTTTTTAACAAGGGTTTTGAATGTGATGGGAGAACTGGTGAATGGGGTCTGTGTGTGAAGTTCATGGAGACGTCCTCTCTGGCCGCTCAGCGCTGGCGGGACGTCCACTTGAGCACTGTGCCCAGTTTAGGGCACAACAATTCATGGATACAGACCAGAGAGCACAGAGAAAAGCATCTGGGAAGATGACCACCATATAGACAAGGTGAGGAGGAAAGGCTGATGAGAGCCTGAGGAGCTATATGAGTCTTAGGGTGCGTAAAAGATAATGTCCCAGTCGTAGGTTAAAAACCTCTTTTCTGTTCTCCTTGAGCAGGACAACAGTCACAGGGGGAAATAATGGAAAAGGATCCAGGTTAGTCAGTAGGAAAATTTTCTAACAGCACGGGGAAGCACTGGAAGGCTGTTTGGGGAACTGCTGTCACTTGGGGGAGTGGAAAGGATTCAACGAGCCTGTTCCGCCTGGAGGGTGGGTAGATGCGATCCTGTCAGCGCAGGGGGTAGGGGATTAGGTGACTCTGAGAGACTCTTCCAAGGCTATTTGTTGTTTCTTTGGAATGTGCTGAGTTTCTTGCTGGCTTGGGGTCCTTCTCTGTGTCTAGACATGGGAAATTTGTGGTCTCTTGGAGGAGAAAGTGCAACTGTGCTGCACTTGCATGGAGTGTGCTGCCAGAGCAAACACCATCTATCCTGGCCCTTGGGAAGCTGTTACACGCTGCCCTCCTGAGCAGCATCTGCAGGCAGAGCTGGGGCAGCGTGCCGGCAGCCAGCCTGGTCCCTGGCAGGTTCCGTTACAGGAGCAGCTCAGAGGCTCTGGTCTCCGTGGCTGCTCCATCATGGATCACTGGGAGGTGCCTAATGCCAGCCTACCCCCCCAGCACTCAAGACCTGATGTTTTCCTGGGCTTTCTATTTCAGCAACCCCACAGAGACCAAAGGATCCCATCCCTGTCCTCTCTCCTCACACGTAACACTTCTTAAAATGTTTCCTCCTTCCTTGGCCTGCCCCTCTTCCCAGATTGATGGTCTGGGAGGGTGCTTTGAATCGTATCAGGAAATGGCCTGGCCATCCCGACTTGGCTCCTTGCTCTCAGGACTTCAAGAGCTGTCTGATGGCAGAGGTGGGTCCAGCCTGTCCTCTTCCAAAGGACTACACTCTGCGGTTGTGCTGTTGAGCATCTGTAGATCCAAGGATTAAAGTCGGAGAGAAAAGCAGATCACTTCAGAGTAATGCATCTTCCAGAGAACCCGTGAGTTTGGTTCCAAGAGTGTGTCAAGGTGGAGACTTTTCCACTTCCCTGACTGTCTGCTCCTGTGGTTGATCCCCTTGGAGGAAATACCACCTTTCCTGTTTCAAATTTCTCTGGTTTCTCCTTGCAGGCAGTGTTTTTGTCCTCTCCCTTTGCCAGTAAGTACTCTCCTACTTTCTGATAACTCAGAAGCATCTCCTGCCTGCTGATACCTGCACATCAACCCTCTGTCACCGGCTCGCAGGGAGCCATCTCTCGGTGTGACAGGATTTCAGTTGACTTTACAGCATATTATATTTACTTGGCTTGTTTGCAGCCTGTGGGACTGCCCAGTTGATGCCCCTGATCTTTTTGCCGCTGTGTCAATTGGCAATCCACTCCTGACGATGGCTGGCTGATCATGAGAGCATGCAGGCTCAAACCAAATGTCTTAGAGATGCTGGAGACCCTGGAGTTACTGTTACTACTCAAAGCTAAGTATGAAATAACCAGTCTGCCTAAGGCTGGACAGAGCAGTGCTGGCACCCTCAGCCACTCCCCTCCTGCCCCTGCTGTGTGCTGGGAGCAGTGCAGAGCATCACTGCCGCTGTGCCTGAGGCGAGCATCCTGCCTGGAGGGCTGTGGGACTCGGTGCTGCCCACACAGCCCGAGTGCCTCTGCCAGAGACCACACAGCCATCGCCGCTGGGGCTTGCATCCAGGTCTGTGTCTCCAAACCCAGGCAGGAGGTTCAGGTGTTTGGGAGCTCTCATCTGCTCCCTGGACAGTGGCTGTCACTCCTGTGCATGCTCCGGTGGAAGCAGGATTTTGTGGCTCTTCACTCTGCCTCTGGAGCGTTGTGGTGACCTCCTGATCGGGAGCCCAGGGGCAGACTGGGCAAGCGAAGCCCTGCCAAGCAGAAGATGCAGGACTGACCTCCTGTGATGGTCCACCCACTGCCATCCTCCGCCTCCCTCCCTTCTTGGGCCGGTCCAGGCTGCATGCGGCAGTCTTTGAGCCCTCCACCGTGCCTGCTCCAGCCAGAGCTGTAGAGCCCTGTGGAGGACGTGGACTCAACATCCCCTCTCCTCAGGTCCTGGCTGTGTTCACATACTCTTTCCAAAGCTGGAGGCTCTGTTCTGCCAGATGTGTAGTCTGGGAAGAGGTGGTGGCACCAGACACAAGGGCTTGATGTGTGTGTTTGGGAAAGCTACAGGAACTGGCTGTGCAGTCCCCTGCTGTCCTCTGTCTGCTGGAGGAGTGGGGTTGGGTGTATGTTCCATGCCTGCCTGCCTCTGAAGAGCCAGGCACAGAAGAACCTGCTGTGAAGACCTGTCTGGGGATCTCCCAGCTGCTGTGGAGAAGAACCCAATGTCCTTTCTGTGCCAGCCTGCAGGACAGCCCTCACTGGAGAGCTAATGCCTACCTCTGCAGTGGCTGCTGCAGCAGGGGATTTAAAGACCTGTCCCCATCCTGGAACACGTAAGCAGAACTGCTCTGGCAGGAGGTGGGGAGGACAGGCTGGCACTAAGAGGCCCCAGAGCTCGAACAGGGTCCCTGATGCTGGGAAAGAGCAGCTGAACCTACCTGGTGCTGCTTGCTAATGGGAGAAGCTCCACAGGGCCCCATCTCATGGGAGTAGAAAGCATCTCTGTCTATATTAGACGTGCACATGTGCCCAGATTGAGCTCGTGCTCTGAGCTCCCTTGATGGAGGTGTCCTGCGGGAAGGAGCCCTCACAATATTGGCAGTCTTTCTCCCATGGCACTGATGGAGTTGAGCAGCTGCTACAGCGAGTCTGCAGCCGATTTTGTGGGGCTCTGCCTGCTGCAGAGGGGTCTTGTTTGGCTAGGAGAAGCACCCTGCAGGTGCTTCAGGTAGGTGGCAACCTGAGCACATCGGAAGACTTGTGCCAGCTGAACGGTGTTCTAGTGCGCA
The DNA here is from genome assembly GCA_013389965.1 of Todus mexicanus. Classification (NCBI taxonomy): domain Eukaryota; kingdom Metazoa; phylum Chordata; class Aves; order Coraciiformes; family Todidae; genus Todus; species Todus mexicanus. Next base: position 34,140 of record WEIS01069969.1, read on the forward strand.
GGACTCAGCGTAAAACCAGCCCCGTGGATGGGCAGGGTAGAGGAACCTGCAGCTGGGTGATATCACGGGAGGCAGCTGCCCTTGAGCAGCATGCTGCTGGGGGAGGCTTGTGGTCGCTGCTCTGGAGCCCACATCAGCACCCCAGCAACGGTAGTCTCCTATGGCTAAAACTACAACATCTCTTGGAAATGTTTGCCTGGTATGGGGCTGGACTAGATGGCAGCAGCCATGAGGAGTGGATATGTTTCTAAACCCTTGCCCAGCCACTAGCCAGCCTTGCAATGTGGGTGCTAGCATGGCAGGAGGGATGGTGCACAGACTGTTTGTAAGTGTGCAGGTATAATGTGGCCCCTGAGCACCCCTGTGAAGGTCTGCACTTGTATCTAGCAAGGAAGCAGGTCCCTGCAACTGTGCCATCTCTGCCTGGTACAGCGATGCCTTCCATGCCCAAACCTGAGTTCTCTGTTGCAGTGTGTGATACAAAGGGTCAGAAAGGCGATGGGGTAATCCTGAAACCAGCTCCTCAGCTTCTTGGTCTTCAATATATTTTCTCTGCACTGGGCAGATGCCCGTGGGCTTTCCCTGGAGAAAAAGGGGTGGGAAATAAGTCTGTCTTGCTCCAAGTGGAGACCGTGGCTGTGGGTGGATGGTCCTGTGTCCTGGGCACTGCTGGCTGAAAGCTGTCTGTGCTTTCATCCGGGGGAGCCAGCTCAGAGGGATCTGTCAGCAGTGGCCCTGCACAGCTCAGCCTGAGGGTGCCTGCGCTGGTATCCTGCTGTCCCAGCTCCAGGCACACCGTGGGGCCACTCCAGTGCTGTGGCTGCTGGCCCCAGTGCTGCAGTGACAGCAGGGAGGGAGGCTTGGCTGTCATCCCCAGTGCTCACCCACAGCAGTGGGCATGGTGGCCAGGCATGGACGTGGCCACCTTACGTAGCAGGGCTCTGTGGCAGGGCAGAAACCCTTCCCATGGAGTGGAAGGTGCAGGATGAAACATTTCAGCAGCAGTGCCTGACCCTTACAGAGGCTGGTGGGATCACTGCGTGGCAGAAAAAAACCCCAAAGCTTTTCTGATGTTAGGCATGCTGCTCAGGAACTGCCAAGCAATGTTGGTATCTTATTGGCATCTGTGCCCTAGAGCCCAAGCAGAGCAAGCCGCTGGTTGTCTGGGGTTAGTGCTTGAACCAGTTGCTGTGATGCCAGGAACACCAGCATCTTCAAGAGGAGAGGAGCAGAGCACAGGGGTGGCTGGTCTCTGCTGGGCTCCATGTGGCTGCCCTTGTCCCAGGAGCACTGCCGCTGCCTGGCCTGCTCTGGTGGGACAGGAATCCTCTGTCCTGTCCGTGTCCAAAGCATCTGGGTGTACACCAGTGTGTCATCTATCCCCAGGTCCTGGGGCCAGTGGTCCCTGAGCATAGCAGCCAGTTGCCTGGTTGATTGACAATTTCAGGGGGGGGAAAGTGATGGTTTCCTGCTGTACTGTGTGAATCTACTATTTACCGTGGGTGTGCCCAGGTAAGTGTGTGTCCAGGCAGAGGCTGTCTGGGGCACTGGGTTCCTCGGAGGCTTTCTGGCTGCCTCTGCGGCACTGGGTTTATGCTGCCTGTCTGTGTGCCTTGCAGGCTCTGAAAAGGAAGCCGGACCTCTTCCTGTGTAGCAACCTGGATGTCAAAGCAGTGTTTCAGTGTGGTGAGTACCACGGGCGCAGCCTCCAAATTGCTCTGTGGAGAAGCCAGCCTGCTGCTCCTGCGGAGCCGGGCAAACCACAGGGCTGATTTGGGATAGCTGTGGTGTTTCTGGCCACTAACCTGAGTGATTTCTGCCCGCAGGTGTCCTTTCACTCAAGTTCCCCGAAGCCCCAACGGTCAAAGCATCCTGTGGCTTTTTTGTGAGTATCGTGGCATTGAGCCGCCCCCTGAGAGCTGGGAGGGCAGGAGCGGGGGCTGCAGGCTGGGCACGGGCACTGCAGCGTGGAGCCTGCTGTGGCACTGAGCAGGCCGGGCGCTGTGTTACAGACGGAGCTGCTGCCCCGCTGCGGAGAGATCGCCCCGGTGGGACAGGTCGTGCATGAGAATGGCAAAGTGCTGCTGCAGGCAGTGCTGGAGGTGAGAGACGAGGGGCAGCTTTGGGCTCTGTTCCTGAGCAGGCACCGCTGTAGAGCCGAGGGCAGAGCTCGGCGGTGTGGCTGGGTGCAGGCAGGGCGATGCGGGGGCTCAGCAGGGTCTTCTGCTCTGTGGCAGGGCGTCGGTGGCCAGGCTTCCCGCAGCCTCATGGATCACTTCGCAGAAATCCTCTTTGCCTTGAACAAGCACTGCTTCAGCTACCTGAGCATCTGGATCAAGGAGGCCATGCAGCAGGACGGCTTCCCCTCAGCCCGTGTCAGCCCTGAGCAGAAGGAGACCTTCAGCCAGCAGATCCTCAGGTTTGTGCACCCCTCCCCGTGGTGGCTGTGCCCCACCTGCGGGGGGAATGACCCCCTCCTGCGTGGCCTGACCTGTCCCTCCTGCTTCATGTTTGTCCCCTCCCTCTGTCTTAGCAGAGAGCGTGTGAACAAGCGGCGAGTGAAGGAGATGGTGAAGGAGTTCACCCTGCTGTGCCGAGGGCTGCATGGCACGGAGTACACAGCAGACTACTGAGCACCTGGCCAGGACCGCGGACAATTTGCCTGGACCAGCTCTTCCCTGCAAGGAAGCCCTCCCCATCCTCCCTGCCCTGCTGCAGTACGGCTCGTAGAATAACCCTCCACCTAGAATTAACCCACTCAGGACGCTCCTCAGCTAGATTTGGTGGCCGCATCTCGGTGTCAGCATCTTTGTTTCCCCCAGCATGCGCCCCCCTCGCAGGGGACGGGAGTGCCGGCTGCAGGAGGCGGCGGCGGGGTGGGGTAAGCCTGGGCAGGGCTGCCCAGCACAGGCTGCCCCGTGCCCGGGCTACTGGCCCTTCCCTGGCACCTCCCCGTGGGTGCCCGTGCCCCGCGGTGGGGAGGCTGCCCCTGTGCCCGCAGCAGTGGCTGGTAGGGCAGGGGGGGTTTGCCCCTTGCTCGTTTGTACGTGTGTGGTTGGGAGGGGGGAGGCCCTGCACCTAATTATATTAAGAATATTTCTATGTTGTAGCTGTCGTCACTGTGGTGCCTGAACTTTGCCTGCCCTTTGCCCCTGGGGAAGAGCCCAGCAGTAGGGGTCAAATCGAGGTTGGGATACCACAAAGCCTCCTCAAAAGCCCACACCACCACCCCCTTGGCTCACCGTGCTCTCCTGCCTGGCATGGAGCAGCTCAGGGAGCAGAAACAGTCCTGCACACATGAGAGAGGCCAAACTCCGTTGCCACTGAACATGGAGTCCTCCCTGCAGCAAGGGATGTGTGCGCCCCACTCCTGGGGCAGGTGAGGGGTTGCTCATGCTCAGAGTCCTCTCCCTCTCCCCGCTGCCTTTCTGAACCAGCCTGGGACTGGGCTTTCATTTCTGGGGACCCCAATTCTGGTTTTCTGTTCTCTCGGGCTGCGCTCCCCCAGTGGGCACCGTAATCTGTTTTCACTCTGGGACAACTGGTTCCACCCCTCTCCGTGCTCCTCACCCCACGTTTCACTCTAGAAGACAATTGACTCACAAGTCCTTTTCAGTTCAGGTTTAGTTAGCAGCAGTAGCCCACACAACTCCTGGTGTGGTTGTCTCAGTAGAAGCTGTGACCTTTCCAGGTAGGGCCAAAGCTGCCCTAGACTCGGAAGCCCTCGGAGGCCAGGTCTGGGCCAAGCATCCCTCTGGGTCCTGCTGCTGCCCTGGCCGTGAGCCCTGCGGTGGTGCGGGCAGCCCCAAACACACACACAACTCCTGCTCTCCCACCACAGGCCTATGGCCCCGAGGCTGCATCCAGCCTGTGGCCAGCTGGCGGCAGGTCCAGACTCTCACAAGACCCTCACAGGTCTGGCACCCGGTGGCAGGCGCGGCCTCAGCCCCTCCCTGGTCCTGGTGCGTGCCGATGCTGCTGCCCGGTCAGGGTTGCTCGCGTCCCTCGTCCTCGTAGGCAATGGCAATCCCTCGTCGGCCCTGCACAGCCTTGGCGACGGGCGTCTGTCCCAGCTGCTGCTCCAGGCCCCGCCAGCTGCGGGACTCCAGGAAGGAGGCTGCGAGGAGAAAGAAAGGGAATTGTTACTGGGAGCAGGGAGGCGACGCTGCCTCTGCATCAGGGCTCAGCCCCACCATGAAGCTGAATCACCAACCGGCAGGGCTGATCTCCGCAAGGGCCCGCGTCTGGTCCCTGCAGGCCAGGGCGGTGCTGGGGGGCAGCTGAGGGGCTGGCGGGTCGCAGAGGCGTGCAGCACGCATCTCCCCTGTGATCAGTGAGATGTCAGGAACGGCCTCTGCCTCAGGGACAGCTGGTGGGAGCTCAACATGTGCACAGGCACCTGCCAGGAAACAGTAATGTTAGCCTGGTGCTCACGTGTATCCCCTGGTCAGCGCAGAGCCAGAGAAAGCACGGCCTCCAGGCAGGGGAGCAGGGCAGGACAGGCCCTGGGAAGGTGCTGAGCAGCTGGTTTCTAGCGGTTACCTGGCAGCAGATCTCGGAAGTCAGTGAGGTAGTTCCCTGTCCATTCACGGGCTGGGTTACAGGCCAGCTCCAGCTCATAGGGAGTCACAACGGGACGGTAAAAGTCGCTGGAGTCCAGCAAGGAGTTCTGAGCACAGGCCACCAGGACAAAGATGTCCACCTCCTGGAAGTTGGCTAGCTTGGCGGGGTTTGGCTTCCCCACGGCCAGCGTGTAGCTGCGCTTGCCGGCCCGGCGCAGAAGCTCCCGGAGGTGCTGCAGCACGGCCAGGTAGCCTGCCACGCCCAGGGTGCCCACCAGGATGCCCACCACACGGGCGTCCCGGGCCCGCTCCACCAGGTAGAGGCGTCGCATCAGGGCCCGGTTGACATTGAAGGTCTCCCGGCGGCCACAGCCAGTTGTAGGGTCAAAGGAGCTGAAGGGGCAGCGGTTCCAGGTCAGCATGAAGCTGGTGAGGGCCAGGCCCTCGGATCCCACATAGAACACAGCGCAGTCCTGCAGCCCTCCTGGCGCCTTCACCGGGAACTGGCGACCAAACTGCCGCACCTCCCCAGGCGGCGCAGAGCCAGGAAGGGCCCCGCACACCACCCTGGAGAAGACGACATTGGGGTACTCAGGGCACAACCGCTGCTCCAGCTCGCCTGAAGGCAGAGAGGGGTGAGAACAAAAGGTGGGCACGGCCCTGTGCTGCAGCAGGTGGGTCAGCAGATCAGGAGAGAGGGCACAAGGCAAGGCTGGGGCCTGCGTGCTGCCTCTCCCCCCTCCCCCCGAGCACTTACCCATGGCGTAGGCATAGACCACATCGCTCAGTACCACCACATGGCTCTGCCGCTCCGGGTAGAGCTCTCGGAAGGCTTCTGCGCAGCGCCCGACGTCCAGGGGCTGCTGCCCGAAGACGTGCAGCACCGGCAGCTTCCCGCAGGGGCTGAGGCAGGCCGGGCCGTAGTGCAGCAGCGCCTCGGCGCCCACATGCTCGGCGGCCACTTCGTCCACGCAGCAGCTGCGGGAAGGGAAGGAGGGCCCGGCTCAGACGGGCCGCACGGCGCCGTGCCTCCGCCGCGGGCCCCGGGGCGGCCCCGCACCCACCTGCCGTACGTGGTGTCTCCCAGCACGTACATCTCGGCGCCGGTCTCCGCCTCCATTCGCGCCGCCACGGCCGCCGCGTCCGCCAGGAGCTGGTCGGGGAACTGGAGGGCGACCTGTCGGGGCAGGGCCGGGGCTTTAGGCGCCGGCAGGGCCGCCCCGCAGCCCCGGCCCCGCTCGGCCCC
>WEIS01069970.1:5596-41769 GCA_013389965.1 Todus mexicanus
GCGCCGGGGGCTGGCGGCGCTGCCGCCCTTCGGGCCCCGCCTGGCGCGACCCTTCGCCGCCGTGGCCGCCCTGGCCACGCTGCAATCCACCCTCACCCTCTGGTCGCTGCGCGGCCTCAGCCTCCCCATGTACGTCGTCTTCAAGCGCTGCCTGCCCCTCGTCACCCTCCTCACCGGCGCCTTGGTGCTCCGCGACGGCATGCCCTCGCCCGGCGTCCTGGTCGCCGTCCTCATCACCACCTGCGGCGCCGCCCTGGCCGGTGAGTGCGACCCGGAGAGCTCCGGAGGGACCGGACGGGACGGGATGGGGCGGGCGGCCACGCCGCTGGGCGCCCCGACGGCAGCGCCGTCCGCAGCCCCCGCCTGCTCCGGCTGAGCTTCGGGACGGGGCGGGCAGCGGCTTCAGCCCGGGGGAAAGAAAAGATGCGAGGGTGTCCAAACCTGCGGGGGTTGGGGCAGCAGCTGCAAGCTGTGGCAAGCTCGACCTTGCGGGGATGGCTGCAGCCCCGCTGGGACGGGAACAGGTTTTCAGGGGTGGCTGCAGCCACACGGCGACGGGGGCATCCTTAGAGGGGGGGTGGCTGCAGCCCTATAGGGGTCGGTGCAAACCTGTGGGCGGCCTTTTGGATGGAGGTGCGAGGTTACTGCAACCCTACTAGGGAAGCAGCGACTCTCTGGAGGGAGGCGAGGTCGTAACGGGAGGTGGGTGCAACCTTGCAGGGGTAGGTGGAATCAGCTGGGGACAACTGCAAGGCCATGGGGGCAGCTGCAGCCTTGCTGGGGTGAGTGCAGCTTTCCAGGGGTAGATTCAACCTTTGGGATCAGCTGCAACCCTCTGGGGCCAGGGACCGCACCTCTGTTGGTTTTCAGCCAAGGAATAGGGGGGGAGAGGCAAAGCTGGCGCTGCGTGGCCTGGCAATTCTGCTGGGTTGGGGGCTGCCCCGGAGAACAGAGCACGAGTGGTGAGCAGCTTAATCTGGCAGAGAAGCCTGACAGGGGGCTCAGCAGGGAAGCTCTCCCTGTGGGGAACCCCACGCAGCTTAGCCTTGGTGGGGGGAGCAGGAGGGCAGAAGGAGGGCCAGGGGCTGGAGGGCAGGCAGCTTGGCCAGCCACAGCTGACGTGCCCGTGCTAGCGAGAGAGCGCCCAGGGTTGCTGTGTTTTTAAGTTGCAGATCTCACAGTGTCTTCACAAAAGGGAGAACGCAATCTGGTTTTGGCTGCAGCATTTAGGGACAGAGTGAAAGACATTCAGTAGTTCTGCAGCATGCAAAAACCCAAAGAGCTCTATCTGTTAGGAGTTAAGCGTGTCCTGCCTTATGACAAGCGTGACAAATCCTAGGAGTTACGGAAAGTACGCTGATGTCCATTTCCTAAATATCCCCCCAGTCCGAAATGGTGCTCTCGTTCTGTCTCAAATGCAAAATCCATGCTTGTTTCTTTCTGTGACTCTCCGGACAGGAGCGGGTGACCTGACTGGAGATGCTATGGGCTATGTGACAGGCGTGCTGGCTGTGCTGATACACGCTGCCTACCTGGTGCTCATTCAGAAGACCAGTGTAGACAGTGAATATGGACCCCTGACCGCTCAGTATGCCATCGCTGTTTCAGCCACCCCTTTTCTCATCATCTGCTCCTTTGCCAGCATGGATTCCATCAACGTCTGGTCCTTCCCCGGGTGGAAGGACCCTGCTATGGTATGCATCTTTATCGCTTGTGTCCTGATTAGCTGTGCCATGAACTTTACCACCCTTCACTGCACTTACATTAACTCAGCTGTGACCACCAGCTTCGTAGGGGTGGTGAAGAGCATAGCAACCATCACAGTGGGCATGGTGGCATTCAATGATGTGGAGCCCACAAAGTTGTTTATAGCAGGTGTTGTGGTCAACACCTTGGGGTCTGTCATTTACTGTGTGGCCAAGTATATTGAGACCAGACGGCAGAGCAATTATGAGGATCTGGAGGAAGAAACTAGAGAAGAGGAGGGGAAAAGGCAAGCTGGGGACCAAGCACTGTTTGCGATGGAGGCAATCTCCCAGGAGAAGGGGGCTCAGGAAGCAGCAGTGGAAGGATCACCCACGCAAGACAGCCAGAGCAGAGAGGAAGAGAAGGACGGCACTGAGAAACCTGTGAAAGGACTGGCGGTCCAGGGAACAGCCACCAGCACGCAAGAAGTGAACAGGAGCTCCCTGAAGGATGCCTATCTTGGAGTATGGAGATTGGTGAGGGGTGCTAATTATATAAAGAAGGATTATTTGATAGAAAATGAAGAGCTACCAAACCCTTAAAAAGCAGGTTTGAAAGCCTGTTGCTTGAGAACAGACACCTGGTTCTCTGTACAGGGGGAAAGGCAGAGCATACATTTCCACATCAATGCTGACAAATCCAAATCATGTAGGATGACTTTACCTCATTGTCAAAAAGCAAAAGGTCAGAGTTTGCTCATGCTTTGGGCTTGCTTTCAGCTGCTTTCAGTACATCTGTTTACACCCGCCACAGTTAAAGGTGCCGAATCCTCTGCTGTGGACACAGAGAGAGTTGGGTAATGGGAAGTCATGGGATGCTTGCCCAGCAGCCTGGGCTAGGAGTGACATCAGTACCACTGAGTTAGTTGGCAGTGCCAGCAACATGGTGGTGGCCTGTAGCTTAGCCTGTGTCTGGAGCCTTGTGATTTTAACACCTTTTGGAGGCTCTGTCAATGTGCTTCCATATCTGTATCCATCCAGTTATAGGTACTCTATATAAACATATTTCTACAATATATAAGCTCCTGTTAACTGTACTGTTATGTGCTCCTCTGTGTCGATACAATTGCAACAGAGCTAGAGGTTGTGCCACTTCAATTATATTGGTGTAAAATCCCCCTCTTAGCTGAAGAGTTGAAACTCTAGCTGATTCTGTGGCAAGGCTGGGCATTGGACTTGGTTTACATTGAGTGGTTTGTGTCTTCAGTAGAAATACTTTTGTCTTGCGGTGGTGTACGTGAGAGCAGAATGAGATCGGAACTTTTGATAAGCTTTTGTTAGCAAAAAATGGATGTTTTCCCATGAGCTTTAACTATATGTAGCAGTGGGGAATATTAGCATGACCCGAGTAAAAGAGTTTGGAAATATTGGCATGTATTGATTTGATTTGGGAGGACTATAAAAAAATTAAGGAGAAAGTGTGTGCCTTGTGCTGTCCCCTCTTTGTACCCTAAAGCCAAGTGCATCCCAACCTAGTCTGGAGCCTAGGTGTCCTCTCCAACTCCCTGTCTCAGAAGTACAGGCTGATAGCAGAACTGGGGACACCATCTCTCCAGGATTCCCTGGGTGCTTTTGCAAAGCAGTTTGCTATATCCTGGCCACGCGTTGGGACGTGACTTTGTGCGTATCAGCCCTCACTGTTCCCACATCGTGGTGTGCAGTGGGAGAAAGTGCCGGCAGGCAGGGAGCTGCAGAGTGCTCTGGCAGATTGTGTGACCAAGTATTTGCAGACCAGGGTGCTTGGTGCACTTAGGACTAAGCTGTCCGTGGCTTTGGTGGAAGCTGCTCTCCAGTGCCCAGCCTGTCCCTGCGGGCAGTGAGGGGCAGAGCTGACTTCTCCACCCTGGCCTCTCCAGTGCTCCTGTGGGAAGTGGGAAACAGATGCTCCAGCAGGGCCGCTGCTGAATAGACTAATATTTTGTACCACAGACTCGGGAAACAAGTGTTTGAGTATTTCTTAGCCTGGGGATACTCTTTTGATCATCGGGAGTCCTCGGGTCAAACCTTTGCTCAAAACCAGGTAGAGAAGAGATTTGACTCTGAGTCTTCCTCATCCCAAAAGGGTGCCCCAACCATTGGGCCATCTTGACCACAGGCTAAACCACGTGGTTACCACCTCCAAAAAGAATGAACCAAGTTGTTTATAGTTGTTGTTATTATTGTTATTATTAGTTATTAAGCCACTGAACTGAAAATCAATTGTTCCCCCAGCCCTAATTAAGCAGTGCCTAGCCCAATGCCTTCTCAAGCTGAGCAGGCAGCATTAGACTCACAGCGCACTCGGCACTGAAATCCAAACCGAGCCATTTACCCAGCAGGGAATATTTGCAAAACTGGTCTCTGGGGAGCCTTAGATTCTTGTCAATAAATGCAGGCAGAGGCATTGGCTGTGATCGTATGTTTTTCTGAGCGAGTGCAGAAGTTAGGTGACCTGGCATCACCCGTGAATTTTGAAAGAGATGGCCATAAAGATCTTGAGGCTAAAAGCCTGTAGCTGCTGAGCTGGGGGATGGAGTGTGGAGATCTGTACATCACACATTATGTATAGCTTGTATTTATTTAAGAGTTGAGAGATACTGCCTGTATGCCGAAATACCTTTACTTTCCGTTCAAGCTCCATATGACACTTTTTTCAATAAAAGCACTATTTATTGTTTACAGGCTAACGTAATAGGGGGTTTTGTTAGTTTTTCAGTTGCGTCCTAGACAAAAGAAGTTTGTGCCTATGATTTACAGTTGATGTATTACTGGACTCAATACGATACCGAGCTGTATTGTAATCATACAGACGGCTTAAGAGAAACCCACATTTCTGATCTGCCCTCACTGTGCTCAGTGTTTTCTGTCCGTAAGAAATGTGAATCTTTTTACCACTTGGATGCCAGTTTTAGATCCCGTCATAGCATATGCTCCGTGTTTGGCACGTGCTGTAGGAAGCTCTCCCCCTGGACTCCTGTTGCAGGACTTTTTCCTGGGAGTGTTGAGTGTTTTTGCCGCTTGCTATTGTTGAAGTATTAGTAGAAACTTGGGGAAATTCAAACAGTTTTGACTGTTAAAAAAGCTGCTGTTACAATGTTGTACATTTGCATGTATAGTCGAAATGTGATTCTGTTGTATTCTGTTTATATCTGTAAATTCCCTAAATTAAAATGGGAACTTGGCAAATGCAATCCACTTTTTTCAGTAAAGGAGACTGGCACACAATAAAATAAAAATATTGCCTCGTGCTGAGGTATTTTAATAGCATCGGCGGAAGACTGCAGAATGTGATGTGGGAATAAAATGCACTGCTTTCCAAAAGCCTTCTGGTTTTCTTATTGTTGCTACTCCGGAGTGCTCATTTTTGGTTCATTTATAGTTATTTTTGTGCCTTTATACCATCCAAGTTTCCTTAGCATGTGACTGCATACTATAAATACTGTCACGGACACAGGGACTGTGCATGAAGGAACACAGGAATCTGAAGTGGTCAAGAATTCTGTACAGATTGAAGTATCTGTGGTTCTCAGCAGTGATTTCTATAGTTGCGTATTTAAGATGGTTTTGTGCCACTAGTGTAACTGCTGTAACTTTGGAATATATAAAAAAAGGATTATGCTCATTGTTAATAGTTACAAAATTATTATTAAAGGACTTAATATTGATTTTATTTTATAATGTTAAGTATTTGTATTGCCGGCTGTGTCACAGGGGAGCCCTAGGAGATGACTTAAGCATTAACTTTTACCTGTTTGCTTCAGATGAAAGACATGTAAACGTGCCTGTGGCGGAAACTGGGTTGTTCCAGACAACAGGGGCTGGCTATTATTACAAGGTTCATCTTAGAGCTCCACACAAATGTGCCTCCAGGACAGTTTAGAGAAAGAAACTGTCCATTTTTCCAGGATAATGAATGAACCTGATGCATAATGACTGCTTTGAGAATAAACATTAATTTTAGTGTCAACACATCATTGAGTAACACCTGCTCTGCCACTACTGTGTCGCACGAACACGCACACGAATGCACACAAATACACATGCAACAGTAAAATGAAAGCCAGACTAGCTTTTTTTTTCTAAACCATATTGTTTCCTCAAAGAAATTAAACAGAGTATTTGAAGATGGGGACACTTAAAATTTTTAAGGATAAGTAAAAACTTTGTATACATCACTAGCAAACTGATGCTGCGTTTACTATCACTTCCAGAAGAAAAATTAACAGCAAAGAACAGGTAAGAGTGAAAGAAATTTTACAGTTTGTTAAGCAATGCTCCACAGCTCTGTGTATGTCCTGGGATAGGTTATTGCCAGTGCTTAATAGTCTCCCGTAATTTGATTACATTGATTTGCTGCAGGCAAAGGCTTCAGTGGGCAGAAAGGTGCAAGCTCTTCAGCTCTGGTCTCTAAATTAACATTAGAACATTTTGCTGCTTGTCATGGTTAAGGTTTAATACCACAGATTCCTGTCTCCTTGCCCCCTCTGCCTGCCCCCTGTATAATTTCACATATCACTCTGAGGTTTATTTGTTTTGTTTTGTTTTTTAACTCAAAGCCTCTAAGTGCAGTGCAGGCAATCAATTCTGCCTCTCAATTAGCTGCTATATTCATGCTTCAGTAGCTTGTTGGAGGTCATCAGGAACCTTTTCACTTCAACCTTGTGCCTGTTGAAAATGGATAAGCGTGCACATGCCTTCCTTTCTCTTCTCTTGTTCCCTCTCTATTTCCTAAATCTCATTTCCAGTGTCCAGCCTGAAAACTCCTGCGGCTGGCAGAGGACAGCCACAGAGGCTTCTGCCTTTTTTTTTTTTTTTTAAATTTTATTTATTTTTTTTCTAAAGGGGCAGGGAGGGGATGGACCAGCAGGATCTTGTATGTCCAGATTGCTTCTTGCTGCCTTTGTGCATGTTTCTGCACACCAGCTCCTTGCTTACCAGCTCCCTATAGAGCTCAGCCATGGCTGCGTACCAGCTTCTTGTGGAGCTGGGCCAGGGCTGTGTACCAGTATCCTGCGGCGCTGGGCTGTGTGCAGGATAGACGCAGGAGTGAAGGCCCTCACTGCCAGCCAGCCGGTACTGAAACCTCCCGTTTGCGCACACGGGTGTGAATATTTATTATACACATAAAACCAGAAGGAGATTTTTTTTTTCACAGTAAGAGCATTTTGAGTAATAAACCTATAAACCTGAAAAGAGGTTGCCATCGTTATTGCTGCTGAGCACTTCTTATTGTAGGTGGAGAATAGGAAAGCCAGTCATACTTTAAGGCTAGGCATTGTGTTTAAATACGAGAGATGCCTGAAATTAAAGTCTGGGTAGAGAGCAGGAAAACACTGCTCAAAGAGGTACATGGGATTCAGATTAGGATGGACAAGGAAAATGTGTTTGCAGAAAAGCAAAATGATCATATCCCTCTCTTGCACCTGCACCCCTGGGGATCTGGAAGCCAGCCCCTCCACCAAATTTCAGCTTGTCACTGATCTTACAAGGAAAGAAATAATGACAGCATCAGAAGCACAGGGCCAAACAGTGCAGTGAATTCACAGTTGAATTTGGGACCTGGAAGAGTGAGACTCATGAGGAAAGAGGCAGAGTGAATGACCTGGTTGGGAGGGAGGTGGGTAGATCTGCTGTTTGTGGTCTTGTGATTTTTTTCTTACTGGACATATGTAAAAAATTCTGCTCTGGGCGTGTTAATTTTGTTGCTAAGTTTGTCTTTTATCAAATCAAAGCACTGGCCGTTCTGTTCTCAAAATTATCCCTTGTTCTTTGTATTAGGTGCTATTGATTTTGTTCCTGACAAACCAAGACAAATTTTAACACTTCTTTAACAGAATTCGGGATTTCTCTGAAAAAGAGCAGTGATTGCTAAGGTTGCAGACATGTTTTTTTTACCTGACGTGGGAGAGGGTCAAATGGTAAAGTGTAAAGGGCTGGAACTGGTCATAATAGTAAACCAACCAAGTTTACCGGCTGCTGTTAAATACTGAGAATCATCAATAAATAAAAAAAGCTACAGGCTGCTGTGTATATCACCATTAACTCCTCGTGTCTTGAATTGACTTAATTCCCTTAAGTGAATTTTCAGTCTTAAGAGTATCTCTGCAAATCTGTCTTTATGGTCTGTCCAATTCCAAACTGCATACTCTTGGTTAAAAGACAAAATAGTGTTTTTCTCTTCTGATTAGCTCACCATGAGCCCACGCAGGCTCTGAAGGGGAGAGAGGTTTCATCTGTCAGTGCACCTTCGTGAGTTCAGTGGCACAGAAAATGTCCAACTACATATGTTATGATAAGTATACAAAAATCAGCTAAATATGTCCTTATCACAATTTTGCAGGGGAAAAATTAATCCATTTCCTCAAGCATACTGGCTGACATGTCACTGGGTCCGAATATTTCTTGAACACTAGAAGGCTGATGCACACAATACAACTGAAGTGATTTTTGGCCCTGAGTGTTAACAATATTTTCTAAACCAAAAGAAACCGGGGGCACATTAATTTTGAGTGGCATCATGGAAGACATTTCTTAACTTAGAAAAGTTGGGGTGCAGGTCTCTATGGAGAGCTCGTCTCCAAAGAGGCATCACTGCTCATTTCAAGGATTCCTGAGACAGGGTTGGACTTTTAAAATTGCTCCACTTTTCTTGTAATTTCTATTTTTATTTTTTTATTAGTAACAATTAAACATGAGCAGAATGGTCTGTAATATCTGATCATGTCTTGGGGTGTCTTCTGGCTGCTGAACTCTTCTAAATCATTTGAACGTTGCAGTGGCTTGGTCAAACCAGGGCTAATGATGCTGCATCCAGGTCTGTCTTCCAACACAACCAATGGTATTTCTTTTTCCATTTGAAGGATCTGCGTAACCGTGATCAAGCATACGTGTATACTTGTAAAGATCTTGGATAGAATCAGCTGCTCCAAGTGTTCAACACTACAGTTCAAGAGAGGTGCTAAGCAATAGGTAGCTACTGAAGGGTAGTCGTGGTTTCATGTGTATATATCACATGAAATATATTCCCTCTAGTTTATCATGCTTTCCTTTAAGACATAGCAGATGAGAATGACAGCCAGAACTGGCTTTTCGAGAGAGGATTTTGCAGGAAGAGTTCTGGCTATTTGTTATCCAGGCTTTAGACTTTCCCCAGTTTTATCTACTTCAGTAACTTTCCTCAAAACTTGCAAATTTTGGTCTTGACTGAGCTTTAGTGTCAATCTGGCACCATTCTTTTTTTTTTTCTCTTTCTGCAAACTTCACCTCTGCCTGTCCACTACTGGTGGCTGGTCAGAAAGGGCACACTTGCAGGCTTGGCATGCACTCTGTGAGTCCACTTTGGGGAAATCAAAGCTGCAGCCAGCAGACAAAACCCATCAGATCTCACTCTCCTGGACAAAGACGAGGACATGCTGTTCTGTGGTGGAACTTCATTACTGATTTATACTGATTTATAGTCATAACAAACAAGCACAGTGAGTAAGACCTTCAGAATCAAGGCAGTTTCACTGTATCCCTGCATTTAAAGCATGGGTTGAAACCAGATTATTTCTTAGTGGAGCTCCTCTTGGTGTATTGCATAGATGGCACATAACAGGGTGAACTTTGAAGACTCAGGCTGCTGTGTGAATGCAGATTCCTAGGTGGCAATATAGAACAGTCACTGCAACACCTTTTTTGTTGTCATCATAGACACTCTTAGGGAACAGTCCTTGCCTTGCTACCAGAACATTTAAGCATAGATTTATTTTGTGCCTTGACCAAGCCATCGTTCACTGAGCATTTTTGCCTCATTAGGGTCTCAGCAGTGGCTGGTGTTTCAGCTCCCCAGTATGAGGAGAGGATTAGATGCAGGTTTTGGGGTAACATCTCTATCCCACCAGGTGGAGGTCTACACTTGAGGAGCTGGTGCTGACAATTCCAGGAAAACAATGTCAAGGAAAAACTCTACCCCCACCCCGCCAAATCTATTTACTCAAATTCTTGCGGCAGAACAGTCAATAATAAAAGCACCTGCTGCAGGAGAAGGGAGCTTTTGCTGGCTTAGCGTGTGCCATTGGGTTGGGTGGCACAGCTGTGCCACTGGGGAAGGGCCAGCAGCTGCTGAGGCTGTGCCAGTGCACTTGAACAAGCACAGCTGTAACTGCAGAGGCTTCGGAGAGCATCTCTTGCCACTATTGCTGCATGTGTGAGTGTTCTCCTGTGGGGCTAGGGGCTTGCTCTTTCCCAAAGCACCTCAGAGGGAGCTGCTGTGCCACAGCTCACTTCGCCCCCTCCCACTGCAGTGTAACAGGTCAGCTCAGGCATAGAGTGGTAGGGGAATGGTACAAATTTTACCTGCGCAATCCAGGCAGGCTATTAACAGAGCAGAAATGGTTCCTTTATTACATTTTTTTCCCCAATCACAGCTCCCTCTATGTTTTTGAAAGGAAAAATTCAAATCTGCTAATAGTTTTTTTAGAAGAAAAGATTTAAGAAGCAAGTTCCTGCAGGCAATAAAGCACTGGCTGAGCTTGCAAAATAATTGTGTGTGGAATGGATTAGGTTGGTGGCTGCCTTGCTCTCACTGCTTTCAAAGTGGCTGGCAAAACAAGGATGTAAAGGTAAGGGCTGTAGTAATGAATGAGTTCTGTAAAATGGCTTTGCTACAGCAAACCTTAGTCGCATTTGAGAACATCAGGGATTCAGCATTATACTTGAGCTGACCTGACAAACAAATCTGGCATTTTTACAGTTGAGCCTTAGAATAAAAAAAATGCCATAAAATCAATCTTCTGCAAGATAGGGAGTTGCCAGCTGATTCTCAGGGTGCAGGCGGCACCGATGTGCCCCTGCTATCGGTGCACTCTGCTGTGATGGGATACCCAATTTAGGTAAGTGCATTTCCATCATTAGGGTGCATGAAGTCTGATGGGGGGTGCCTGCCAGTAGAAACACACAAGATCAGTTTTTCAGATTCACACTGAAAACTGGTCTCATTTTAACTAAAATTTTAAGCTTGAGTAATAATATAACAATATTATAAGCTATCAAGAAAGAAGGAAAGCAAAAAACCTAGAGTCGCGCAGACACATTTCCAAAGTTTACAGTGCTGTTGCTCTGCATTTTTCAGTCAGAATAATGAATAAACATTTGAGTACTAACATGATAGTCACAGATCATTTGGATTATTTTAAATCCACCATCACTATCTGATCCAAATGTAACTGCAGGGAGACCGTGAGGTGCTTCAGCAGGTGTTACCTCGGTCTGAGCCATGGGCATCCTGGTGCACCACAGAACTTCTAGGAGCCTATAGCTGGCTGGAGCAGCCCTAATCTACGGCACATGGGGACCTGGGAGGCTGGAAATAAATACATCTGCTGCCTCTGTCAGCGGATGCCTTTGTGTATCCAACCAAAACTTCTCAACCATTCCAGGTAGATGATCCTGTTTACTGCCCTCTTTCCTTCAGAGCAAATCTCTTTCCACCCTCATACTTTTTTGTGACAATGCCGAAATTGGCATTCATGTCGCAGTATTGCCAGAAAACAAAAGGAAGTGAGAAGTGTTGACTTTTTTTTGGACCACAGCTTTCAGGCTAATTTAGTCATCTTTGCTTCTGCTAACTTGCTTTCTTAAGACGGCTTGAGTGAACTGCTCTCTTCCCTTATAGTCTGTTTGATATGTGAGATAAAGATTAGGTGATCCACCAAAGGTGGCATTTTTGTTACACCCCTTGTGACAGGAGTTGCTGTTTTCCAGGGCTGATGTGTAGGTTTAAATGAAACCCATTAGACTTGGACTATAGCCAGGTCTTTCATTGCTGGGCTCTTTTCAACTGTAAACAGAGTTGCACTCTCACTGAAATGAGTATTTGGGGGTTTCATCTATTGATTTGTGCTGTGGGTTAATTCTGTAGATTTAGTGAGATCAATGTGCTTAAAAAAACCCTAAAGAGCCTATTCTCTTCTGCTATGCTGGCATGGTCCCATAATGCCAATAAAATTGATTGGGAAAAGTTGGTTCGGGACAAATAGGTCCCTCATGTGCTGTAAGCATCTCTGCTGGTCAGGAAATGACAGACATAAAACTGCATAAAGGCAGCACAGAGGAGCATAAAAAAAGCTTCTGTGAGGGGAGTGTGATTTGGTATACCTGTCACAGGGGCTGTTGAGGTGTTCCTCAGAATTTTTGTCTTGTAACAATTCCCCGTGTTGGAGAGCAGTTTCCTATGGGAATCATTGTCCACTTGCATTTAGGTATGTTGAATGGAGACTTTTTTTTACTGACTATTGTTTCTCTAAGTGCTACACAGTTTGCTGTCATTTTGTCATTAATTAACATTTTCAACCTGCTCCCTGTGTGTAGCCACAAACTCTATTCTGGGAGGTATCTGTCCCTTGAATTTGGATGCAGCCTACAGACCTACAAGTTGTGGGTCTGTGCATTGGCAAAATTCAGGGAGAGGAATGTCTGGTGCAGGAAATGGAGAAAGGGTGAACTCACTGAGAACTAAATCTTCCTCCATCAATAGCAGATCCACTTGAGGAGATAACTGTCCTTTCCCTCCTATTTGCCTTTGGCAGGCTCCCTATCCCAGTCACAGGCTTCCTCCTGCTTCCTTGTAGAAGGTCCTGGATAAACAGTGTATGGGGCTGGGCGACAGAAAGGCTGTAACTTTATTTCTTTTCCCATTTATTATATTAATTTTTAATTAAACATTTACTAAAATGAACAGTTGGTTATGCAGCAAAATTAGCTTCCCTATTTGCATGGCAGCTATGCCTAGGCACCCCAATGTTTCTCTACTGTCCTAGAAGTTGTGTATATATATGCTGTGAATTCCTGAATGGTGTTAAGCCCTGGTAGAAGCAATGAGAGCATTAGACTCTGAGCTGCAACCAGCCCTGAACTGTTCAGCTTCCTGCATTACCTGACACACCACATAGCTACACATTTTAATTGTTCTGTTACCACTCATGGTGATTAACAACAAATAGACCACCTATGGGTAAAAGGATGCAGAAAGGAGCCATCCTGCATTGACAGGAGGAAGATGATGACCATGTTTTCGTAATTCTATAAATGTTTCTGATTACAGAGACTACAGAAATCTATGATTCCTGTTAGACCTTAGATCAGTAAAACTGTTCCGCATTAGCAACTAGCAAGCTCAGCAGAGCATGGGTAGCAGCGTGGTTTTGTACAATAGTGTTTGTTTCAGTAATCCAAATGGTCCTTTTCATGACTGCATGTAGCTGTCAACTCCATCTGAAACAGCAAAGGGCTAAAAACACTAACTAATGCAATCCATGGACTGACTTTAAGGGCTTCTTTTACTTGTCTGATCTCTGCTAAGAAAGTCCAGTAGTACAAAACTGTCCATTGGTTGAATTAATTTTGACTTGGTGCTTTGGTACCTTCAAAGTGAAAAAGAGGACATGGGAAAGCTAACAGACTAAAGGCGGAGCATTAATATTGTCATTAATTGGAATTAAGTGTTATTAAGTAGGAGCATCTTGAATTAAAATGACTGCTAATTGAAGATCTGAAATGGTTAATCTTTAGTTTAGCTAAAAGTTTCATTCTTCTATTCTTTACTGTTCTGCTGCATTTCACACAGTCAAGTCTTGGGCCTGTCTTGCACCATAGGCCCTTCTGACCATATCTATGCTGCAAGTGGTGCAAAGTGATTGTGTCCACGTCGTGTGACTATTCAGTGCCATCAAGGGCAGACTGGCCTTGCCCACATTTGGCCCTGAGTTTTCTCTGGTTCTCACTGCCCTCAGGTATCGCTATCATTTTCATTGTGCCTTTTGTTCGAGTAGAATTAGCTGATATAACGTGAGGACTGTGCTGCAGCTCTGGGATCAAAACAAACAAATATCCTTCACACAGGAGACAGTAGACTGGTGTCACTGGCTGCCCAAGGAGGTAGCAGAAGCTATAAGTTTACTTTACAACATAGGTACATGTAAGACAACGCC
This sequence comes from Todus mexicanus, assembly GCA_013389965.1. Classification (NCBI taxonomy): domain Eukaryota; kingdom Metazoa; phylum Chordata; class Aves; order Coraciiformes; family Todidae; genus Todus; species Todus mexicanus. The sequence continues at coordinate 19,290 of WEIS01069970.1, forward strand.
ACAGAAGATGATAAATACGGAAAAGGAAGTTACAGATCAGGAAGTCCTTTGAGATAGAGGGAAGGAAATATGTTGAACGCAGGAGAAAATTCAGAGGATGTACCACGGACAGCCTTCTGTTCTCATCCCTGGTGCCTGCTTATGGATGTTTTCTCTAATGCTTTCTCTAGGAAGAAAACCTGTGAAGATTTCCTCAAGATATCCCCCATATTCGAAGGTCTTAGAAAACCTGTCCTTCAGCAATTTACTTACTCCCCTCTGCCCCCAATCCTTATTTTAACAGCTGTGCTTATCTGCTCTTGATTTCTCTGTTGCACTCTCTGGCTTGTTTTTTTTATCCTCTGCTGTGCCAAAATAATGACTCAGCATGGTTAGAAGTAAAGAGAGATCCTTGTAAAGGCCATTGAGTCCTGGCAAAAAGGTTCACCAGTACTGACTGCTTTTGAGTGTATTCCCTGCTGGAATCCCCCTCCTCCTCACTTATTAAATACCACAGAATCACAAACAGACATATAATATTTGTAATTATGATGAGCAGTTCCCACTTACACCATGTTCCTAAGAGAGTACCCTGTAAATGAATGATGCACCTGCTTCAACCTCCTCAAGGATCTACTAGACAGTCCCTAGTTCACAAGCACAACATGGAGCTGTGTCAATAGATAGTCAGAAAATCCTCCATTTTACTACTCCCACCCATGATGTTTGAAAAACGCATAACTAGAATTGGGCTGGTGACTTGCGCTGCAACACTGAGCAATGACTTGTGGCTGTAGGGCGTACTGGTCTTATACACTTCCCCTTTGTTGTATCCACCACTTGTTTCTTTGCTCCCACAGCAGGCACTAGATCTTTGCACTGGAGGATGGAAGAGATGTGCTAGGACTTTGGGGTGCTTTGTGACACAAAGAATATTCAAAAGTTGCTCAAAATCATGATCAGGATGATGGATCTAGCTGGATCTTACGTGTGGCAGCAAAGGACAGCAAACAGCAAAATCCTATGGCAAATTTTACATGCATGAGCTTTTAATAACAGTAGAGCCCAGAGCCAGATGCCTCTAATACTGTGTAAGTCTGATGGCCAGACTTCTGAAGATTTAAAGTCAACAGAGAAGAACATCTATCTAGCTTAAGGCTGTACTTAATTAAAACTTCCTTCACTGTCCTTCTGCTCTGGTTTTCCCTAATGATGAGCCTACACTCAAGGATGGTTTGGTTTCCAGTAAGACACACACTGCCCAGTACCAATCTAAAAGTACTTTGTTTTCAGAAATTTTGTAGCTGGTGAGGCCTGTTTGCTGACCCAGTAGCAGAAAATGTGTACGTGCTGTGGGCTGCAGCTGAGTGTTCAGGCATCAAATTTATGCTGTGTCTGCTCATCCCAGGAGTACATCATCCAGATGAGCAATGGTTGTGTGTGTGTGTGTGCAGAAGGTAAGTGGATTTGCTTTAGATTGAAAGATACTCCTAGGCTCTGCAGTCGACCGTGCCTGACTGAAATCTGTAACTGCATCTCTAAAATAATCCCAAGGGTGCAATAGTGAAATGCTTCCATTGATTTTTGTATTTCACATATTAATTTAAAGACTAACACTTGATGTGATTTGAAATGACAGAATTCAGCGACAATTTGATTCACATGGCTGGAAGATCTGTTAAAGCACTAAAACCTGAATATATGCAGGGCTGAACTTTTCAAAAGCACAAAGCAAACAGTGGTACAAAGTCATGTGGCCACAGATGGCAAAACCTGATTTTAATTGCCTTTCCTGCTATGGAGCTCTCCGCTCCTACATTAAGGTGACTCCATCCCAGGTGCTGAATGTAGGTAGGTACGCTGAAAAGATGAGATACAGTCTTTCCTGAACTGTATGTAGCCAACAGGGCTGCAAAAAGCAGGATGGGGGCAGTCATGTGTTGCATGTAAGCCTTGACCTAAAGAGCTGAAAGACTGCACCCTCTGGCTGCACCAGCCAGCTCAGTTGTCTCCTGTGCCTCAGAGAGAGATGAAACAGTCACAGTCACCATGGTAATATTCTAACTGCTGCATCAAGGAGACCAGAGCCCACCCAAGAACATGCCAACACATGCTCCTTTGATGTAGGATTGTAGGTTGTTTCAGCAGTTGAGTAGGTACCTGTTCCCATTGGAACTCTTTGTTCTGGTCTCTTTCCTGGAGCCAAGGGTTTCAGCTGGTTCAACTCCTCATCGCTCCATGTCTGCCCGAATTAGATATGCTACTACAGCACTCACAGAAGAGTGAGGTGAGGGGGAGACTTAGTCTGGGTCTTACCAACAATGAGGTGGAAACTGGTAGTAGGACTGAAGTACTGCAGGTGGTCGGTGGTCTGACTGAAATGGGTTTGTGTTTGGCCAGTGGCAGAAGATTCAGTGACTATAGAGTTCAGAGCTAGGGAGCAGCTGAGGAGTACTTCTGTAAACACCTGGATGTGTGTGTGTTTCTTCTTGGCTGTGTAGCTTTTATTTTTGTCTTGTGCTTTTGCATTAAATGCACAAAGGCTTAATTTTGTAAAGTGATTGACAAAATGCCAAGTGGATTATACCAACTTTATGCAGTGGAAGGACTCAGGAATAATTCAGTCTTGTGGACCAGTAATATTTAGAATTCACATCCCAGTAGTGTCTGGAAGACACAAACAAAATCAGGTCCATCTATGTTTGGCTCTGCTTATACAAGAGATAGTCTCTGTCCAAAGACTTTGCAGTCAAAGCATTGAGTGATCCTCTGCAATTGTATGTGCTGCTAGAAGATAAGACTCCATCACATGCATAATAAAGTTTCTCACAGTTCACAAACCTGTCAGGGCAGATAGATAGCATTGCCTCATCTAATACAGGTTTCCATCTGTGGGTAACCTCTTATTAGTAGCACACATTATGCAATATTCCTTAACAATTCATAATAGCTTGTATCTGAAGAGAGGAAGATGAAGCAATGAAGAGAGCTCACAGGTGTAGAAGTGAGATAAGGAAGGCACAGCGAGTCCTCCTGTAAAGCAGATGCCCAGTAGCTGTTTCCCTCTTTACGGCAAAGTCCTCTGAGTCCTCAGTGTATTGTTTGAAATGAAAGGCTCAGCTGAGCTGCCACTTAGGATCATACTGTCTGGTGCTCTGTAGTAGTGAGCTGAGCATATATATTGCTGATAGAAAATGTTGTTGCTACCTCTGACAATGTTCCTCATTCATTAATAGAAGGGGAAAAAATTAATAATTCTGCCTCTGACTGTAATTCCAAGCAAGACAGAGTGAACTGTGGGATTTTTTTAATAGTGTTTCTTGTTTCAGAGAAATACTCCTGCCTGTTGAGTTACTGACCCTATAGACTTGGGGATGCATGAGCATCACTTACTTTAGAAGATAAACGGAGTATGAGTGGTAAACAGCTTTTCTTATGTGCTTCTTGTTTAATCAATGGGAGTTTCACAGGCCGATACAGACCAATAATGAGTGGTCATTTGAAAAAATCCTGCTGTGTGATAAAAGATGTTTAACGCATTTCACTAGTATCAGTCCATACTATAATTCTGTACTATGAATCTCTTGCGGTTTTTGATATTCTCTACTAACTGTGTTCTGAAGATGATATTTCTATGGTAATGTTACAAAGAAAGAGCAGTTGCAGGATGCAGGAAACACAGGTTCTTTAGCTACACAAAAATTAACAAACGGGAAACTTCAAGCTTTAGACAAATTACCATGGGCACCAAGTGAACAAAAGAACTCAAATACCTTGCCAACAGTCATCTTCAGATGTACTGCTGTGTTTAGCATTTCCTAAGTTAACAGGTCCTGGTTGGCAACGTGAGTCTCTGACTCCCACGCTTTGACACCCGTGCCTGCCTTGAGCCACCTGCAGGCCTGCGTCCCTCCTTGGGGGCAGAGAGCTCCATTAGGCAACAAGGAGCCTCGAAACTGGGCACTTCAGTTGCCAAAGCCTTCTGCAGGGCTTTGAAATTCTTGTTCCTCCTCTGTAAAATGGGTTGTGACACTCCTGGGTTGGTCTACTTAGGGGATTAGTGTATAAATTACTGTCAATAACTCCTTATTGTTCTTGGCAAGATTATCTAAGATGCAGATTACCTCAGGTGCAGAGACATCTGAGGTAGCTAGGTAGCTCTGTGTGACAGCATGCGATTACTTTGACTGATTTACATGGGTGTAGCACTATGTGAACAGAGCTGCACTTCTCTTGAGCTGTCCAACTCACACGCATGCATGGCCTCAAAAGCCCTGGCGAGGCAGCTTTCTGTGCCTCCATAATGTTCTATTTTGGCTTTTTCTTTTCTTTTCTTTTNTCTTAACCCAGCAATCCACTATTCCTGATAGAGAGCATGCTATGGGACCTATAGAGGTAGCTACCCAAACATCTGTAACAGTGTACCTGCTATCCTGGTCACAAACAACTGCTTATGAAGTGGGGAACAATGTGACCTCTACAAGCAGTTGGAAATGGATGAGAGCACTAAATACTGTAGATAGACAGTGATAGGGTAGCAACCATCTGAAAGCTGCAAAAGAGTGGGGAAATCCAAGTTTGTATTCCCCAGAGATTCCCGATGTCATCCTCAGTCTGGAGCTGTCCATGAAGGTGGAAAAAGCCCTGAGTAAGGTCAGGCTTCAGGATACTATTTCTCTGTCCTTAGAGCTGGAGGGCTTGGAAATCATTCAGTTTGGAGCTGGAGCCCTCACAGAAAAGCTTGCATTTTGTGAGAAGAAGCAGATGGTTGCCCTATACCCAGGAAAGCAGCAACAGTACTCTGTCACAGCTGAGCATAGCAAATTCTTTTCTTCGGATAGTGCTGTCACTGCCGTGTTGTGCAGAAAATGCAGCTTGCAGCTCCCCGTGTCCCCTCTGAAAGTAACAAGCATGCGAAGGCTTGAAATACGTTGAACAGCAAGCAGCATTTCTGTTTAATCTGATATTTGTTGTAATACATTGCATCGCATTACAGTGCTGTGCTCCAGCCTCAGATTTCCTATGGCCTCTACAGCTTTTCCAGTCTGAGCCTTCAAGAGTGCCACTTGTGATTTCTCGAACAATGCATCTCTGCAAAAGAATAGGCTCCAAAGAATCAAAAAAAGTTCTGCACTCTAAAAATAAAACAAAATTTTAAAAAGGCTATAAAAAAATTGAGTCATTGACTGGCTCTGGATGATCTACATGAAAGAGAGAACAATATTCGATTTGTCTAAAATCCCAAGTTCTTCTCAAAAGGCACTATAGAAAATCATTCAGAGGCATAACGTAAATTAGAAAGTCACCAACACAGTTCCTACTTGAATGAAACTAATTCACACAGGATGCAGCAAATATGGCATCGCTACAGCACCACTGTGGGGTTTTTTTCATGCGATCAAAGCTTTTCTTTCCTTTGAAGATGGGTAATTGTATGTAACACAGTATTTTTGACTTCCTATATAGAATCATTCTCCCTAGTTTCTCTGTGTTGCACAGTGTATTAGCTACAAATGATTAAAGCCAGCCTCCTGCTTCTTTGGTTGTTTTTCAGAGACCGTCAGTGTCTCTGATGGGCTGACGTTACGTAGCAGAATATTCTGCATGTGAACATAAAAGCATGCTATTTATCTTCAAAGAGAAAACCAACTGAGAAATCTTGACAGATCTCCTGATTACTTGAGTTCCTCTGAAAGAGGAATTGCTTTCATTGAAATAAATTTTAAAAAAAGAAAGTAAACTCAAAGCAAAATACTGGTATTATTACCTCTGCAGGACTTCTAGCAGGTCCACATCCTCATTCTTCCTATAGTGTTCATACCTTCTGAAAATTTGTGAATCTTGAGCAATTGATTCAAAGTAAGATCGGGTTATTTACAGTGATCTGAAAGTGTTCCAGGGAGCTTGGGCAGTATCAGCTTTATCTTCCAGGGCACTTGTCCTTCCAGGAACAGAACCCCTGGTTCTGGCAGCTCCATGAGGAAAAGGGTGCGAGCACTATAATTCACTTTTCCTGATGCACCAGCGCAGAAACTAAGAATATTCTGTGGCTATATGCCTGAGTGCTAGAGCAAGGTGAACACTGTTTGTAGGCCTCAAATGCAGTTTTGTGGCACTGCGCTGGCAGAAGGGCAAAGCACTTGTGGGAGAAGAGGCATCCACCCCCTCACTGTATGTGAGGCATTACTGCTTCCCTGGCTTCACAACCTCATGGTCTGGTATTATGGTCTCTTCATTGTAAGAGTGGCAGGACATGGAGGATTGTTGTCGGCATCCATTTTTGAGTACAATGGTAATAAAATGTTCCCGCTTATTTTGAGGACTCATGCCTGCATGTGAGCATGCAGAAAATAAGGAGCTGGTCCAGAATTTGCATGAAACATACTAATTATAGACCACATTTGAGAATGGGAACTTCACTCATGTGTAATGTAGAATTTGAAGAACTAGAAGCAAAATTTGGCTTTATCTGCACTATTATTTGATCTGGTTGAAATTTTATTCTGTTCTAACATTATTTTTGATTCAACAGAATGGTGATTGTGATTTGCTTTTAAGGACTTTGTTGAGTTCCCTGGTTTATGAACATGAATCTATAACTGCTAAGGATATCTGGGGTCATTTTTGTCCAATCTTTAATATAATCTTCTTCACTAATTTATGAAGCTCTCAAAAATGCTGCTATTGAAAAGCCTTTCCAGAGCTTTAAATCTCCAATAATGAGAAACCTTGTTCTATTTTGGAGCCTATTTTTTCTCTCTGTGATTACACGCTTCGTTTCCAAATCATGGATAGCAATTCACAGTTTAGCATATCCATCCCTCTGAGTCATTTTGGCTATGTCTTCCTACTCGCCATGTTCTACATCATTTTCACTGATAACAGCTGAAGCAAAGGTTTGCTACCATCCTTGGATTATCCCCGAGTTTATGTCTGGTTGTTCAAGTCCTTCTACTCTCCCAAGCTGTAATAGGATGCACTTTTTTCTTACATGATTGCTATGAACCCTGCTCTTCCTTGACACAGCTATTACCGTGGAATGTTTCTGTCTTCTATGGTTCTTGTTTCTTTGTTGAAAGAGAAAAAACCCACTTTGTTGAACATATTTCTTCAATGGCTAGAGGTATGGGGGGTGTGTGGAACCAGTGTATTTAAATGGTGAAAAAAGATAGATAGGTTCAGAGGTTCAGATTTGTCAACATCTGATTACTGGCAGGAGATATACTTCAATTATGCCTGAGCCTGACTGGGATTCAGAAATCAATTTATGGCTTTTTTCCCCCTTAAATCTCCCTCAGGGCTTTGTCAATTTGTCTATTCTGAGAATGTCTCATACACACTAGCAAGTCTGGTCTCTCCACAAATTGTGTGCTGACTGCTGTATTCTCCTACAGGATATCCAGAGGAGTCACCGTTCTTTCCATTGTAGGTAGCATTTACACTAATGAATAAAGTAGATAATGAGTACTGAGGGCAGAGATGAGAATAGAAGAGTTCTATTGATGATGATGGGTCTTCTCATTTAAACTGTATTTCTTTACCTGAAAGGACTAGATGATCCTTGAGGTCCCTTCCAACCTGGTATTCTGTGATTCTGTGATTCTCATTGATGACATAAAATGACACAGTTGCTTCCTCTTGCATTCTTCAAGAGAGGTGAAGAATTTTCCTCCTCCAATTGCTATAAAGTCTCAAAAGCTCCCAGAGTGGAGTGTTCAAACTGGTATGGATTTGGTTCTCTCTTTGGTCTTAAATTCTGTGCCCCCCCTTCCTGGGTGAATGACCCAAACTTTCAAATAAACTGATGACACCATTACCACCTAGTGAACCTGCTTAAGAGACAACTAAGCCCTTCTTGCTTTGAATGCCTATTTTCAGAAGGTGTTTCAGGCCTCAGGATACCAGTGTGCACTTGCAGCCTCAGTGTGCACTTACAGCCCAGAAAGCCAAGCATATCCTGGGCTGCATCAAGAGAAGCGTAACCAGCAGATCGAGGGAGGTGATTCTCCCCCTCCACTCCACTCTCATGAGACCCCACCTGGAGTACTGTGTCCAGTTCTGGAGTACCTATTACAAGAAAGACATGGATGTGCTGGAACGTGTCCAAAGAAGGGCCGAGAGGATGATCAGAGGGCTGGAGCACCTCTCCTATGAAGACAGACTGAGAAAGTTTGGGTTATTAAGTCTGGAGAAGAGAAGGCCCCGAGGAGACCTTATTGTGGCCTTCCAGTCTCTTAAGGGGGTCTACAAGAAAGCTGGGGAGGGACTTTTCAGGATGTCGGGTGGTGGTAGGACTAGGGAGTATGGAACGAAATTAGAGCTGGGGAGATTCAGATTAGACGTCAGGAAGAAGTTCTTTACCATGAGGGTGGTGAGACACTGTCACAGGTTGTCCAGGGAGATGGTAGAAGCCCCATCCCTGGAAGCCTTTAAGGCCAGGCTGGGTGGGGCTCTGAGCAACCTGATCTAGTGGGAGGTGTCCCTGCCCATGGCACGGGGGTTAGAACTAGATGATCTTTCTGGTCCCTTTCAACCCTGATGATTCTATGTTTCTACGATTCTACACCAAAGATGGGTTGAGGCCTGCAGTACACCGGCCTGCTCGCACTCACACGCTGCAGGTGCATTTCCTTACTGCGGGGCTTTAAGACCTTCTAGAGTGCCTAAGTGCTCAAAAATGCACAAGAAACACAGAACTCAGAAGCCAGGGGGAAGAAAGTGTGCTGATTCCGCCCCGACCCCCCCTCACCCCGGGTTCCCCTGGACAAGGGGAAGCGACCGCCCCCACCCCCCCGTCACCGCCAGGGGGCAGGGGCGCCCCACGGCAGGCCCGATGGGAGAGGATGCTGCAGGGGCGGGCAGGGTGTGTGGAGGAAATACGTGTTTCTAGGTGGTCTTTTTCGAAATCCCCGTGTCTTAAAGAAGCAAAGGAGTATCGAGATTTACCTGTTTCAGTTCCAAGACTGGCTGTCCTGTGGGAAAGAGCTGCCTGTGGCTGCCGCTGGAGGCTGTGGTTGTCCCTGCCAGGGACATCACTGTAACTTTTCAAAATATGGTCAAGGACAGCGTTCTCCAAATAGACACTGAGAGCTGGAGTTGTTCAGCCTGGAGAAGAGAAGGCTCCAGGGACACCTTTACTGTGGCCTTCAAGTAGTTAAAGGTTGGCTGTAAGAAAGATGGGGACAGTCTTTTTAGCAAGGTCTATTGTGATAGGACAAGGGTAATGGTTTTAAACTAAAGAGGGTGGATTTAGACTAGATACAAGGAAGAATTTTTTTTTACAAAGAGGTTAGTGAGACATTAGCACAGGTTGCTCAGAGATCTGGTAGATGTCCCATCCCTGGAAACATTCAAGGTCAGGTTGGACAGGGCTCTGAGCAACCTGATCTAGTTAAAGATGTCCCTGCTCACTTCAAGGGGGTTGGACTAGATGACCTGTTAAGGTCCCTTCCAACTCAAAGCATTCCATGATTCTTTGATACTTAAAACAAGCAAAAAATACATCAAACCCTTGTTTTTAAAAAAATATGAAGGAAAATCCTGATCAATTCCTACCCATCTTCAGGAACTCTGCAAGCTCATCACTGCACGAGCCACCCTACAGGCACTTCTAAGTGTCATGGTTGACATGTGAAGGGGACAAACTGGCTCCAGAAGACCAATGGGTTTCTATGTGCTAACCCATTCCAAAATAACTGGGGCAAATAAAGCACTGCAGTGGAAAAAGCTGTCACCTCGCCTGTAAGCTTATTAACAGCTTGACTTGCAGGATTGTGTATCCCAAGGATGGTTTATTTACTTGTGGTTTACACAGGCAAGTCCAGCTGCCAGTTGCACTGGTTTAAAACTTTCCTTGAATGTGGGGAAAGAAGGTACTGACAAGGCTGGAGGCAGCTTCTCACCTAGGGATCAAAAAGGAGAGGGGGGAAAAGGTTTGCAAGAAGTTTGTGTGGTCATGTACTCCAGGTCTTAAAGGTGTTTGAGTCCAGGTGTGTATTAGACGTGTTTTTCCAAGGTTTTTCAGGTTTTCCTATAAAACTACTAATATGGCAGTAACTAAGTCCTGAAACTTTCCAGAATCCTTGATCTGCAGCTCTCCGTGTGCTGCGTCACACTTGGCAGACTTCCTCATAAAAAGACCGCTTCAAGAAGTCCCAGGTGACATGATTTACCTTTGTGCCACAGGCAAGGTTTATGGCTGAGTCTTTACTAGACTGACTAGCAGAATAGTGGAAAGTATAAAATCTTGTGTTCAGAGAAGCCGTTCTTTCAGTCTCTTGGTGTTACCTGTTCTACACACACAGTCCTGCTAGTTTTGAATTTATAGATAAAAAGCAAAATGTGTTTGGGAGATACGTTATGTTGATAACACAGAGATCTTTTAGTTCTTCTTAGTGTCAAGGCCTTCTCTGTTTCACGCTGCCTCTCCAGCAATTAGACTGGGGGTGCACAAGAAGGTTGGGAGAGGACACAGCTGAGACCCCTGACCCCAACCGACCAAAGGGATGTTTCCTTACCATATGAGACTGTGCTCTGCAATAACAGCACAGGGAAAGGAGGAGGGAGCAGAAACATTAAAGGTTATGGCATTTGTCTTCCCAGGTAAGCATTACCTGTGATAGAGCTCTGCTTTTGTGGAGATGGCTGAACACCTGCCTGCTGATGAGAAGTAGTGAGTATTGCTTTGCTTGTGCACACAGCTTTGCTTTCCCTGTTGAACTGTCTCTATCTCAGCTCGCGAGGTTTCTTGCTTTTACCCTGCTGATTCTCCCCCCATCTCACTGGGGGGAGACTGGGTGGAGCTGAGCAGTTGGCTGGGGTTAACCCACAGCAAGGTCTCATAAGCACAAAACCTCAAACAGCACAGAAGAAAAACAATAAAAGTAAAAGGAATGTACAAAAAGTACTTAGGAAAATTACACAGAGCATGCCTTGCCTGATCTGGTTTCTGCTTTTGAAATACTGAAACTCAGAGCGGTTGAGAAACAAATCTTTCTTTGCCTTCACTTTCCTTGAGATCCAAGACTGACTGCCTTTGTTCTGCATGTAGCGGTGTGACCAGAGGACCCCAGTGGTGCAGCGAAACCAGCATGTACTTGTATGCTTCTCTTCCCCCACACCTGCCAAAGGATGACTGTCCTCTCCAAAAATGGATGTGCCTTCAGTCTCCAGTTTCTACTGGCCTGCTTGTGGATGAATGAACTTCTGAACGAACAGTTGGATAACTGTGTCCAAGGTTTTCCTCGTTTGTGCTAATGAGATGTTTCTTGCAGAGGAAAATTCCTGACAATGTTGGATGCCTTATAGATGAAACTACTCAGCTAGCTGAACGAGATAAAACTATTTAGCTAGAGACACTAATTTTGATGAATGGAGATCAGACAAGATGATAAGCAGTCCCTAAGATTATGAGGAAAATAAAGAGCTAGCCTTTCCAAAGAAGTCTCATTTGGAAATGAATACAGATAGAAGGATGTAAGTGAGTTCGAGCAGTGTGTGTGCTCATTTGTGGTTAGTTACAGAGCCAAGACTGCTTCAAGTTTATGCAGTAGCCTCAGTTACATATCACACTTGTGCTACATCAGAGCAGCCTGTTGAGTTTAGCCTTCTAATGTTACTGTATATTGTAATGTATTAATCTGGGAGATAACCACTTGATTTACTTTTTAGATCTAAAAATAGCACGTGAATTTCATGTACTGCAAGTTTTTGGCTCTATGGACAGAGGTTCACACTGAATCTGCTACTTCTAAACTGAGAAAATTCTGCCATTGTTTGTCCTTTTTATATTATTGAAAAGATGCAGAGGAAATGAGATGGCTCTGAACTGTGCTCCAAAACTCTTACAACCTGGACAAATAAAGAAATGGAGTAGCTGAGAAAAAAGGGAGTGAAGAGTGGGGTTTAGTGTAAGTCAATGTGACCACATTCTCAGTCATCTGCTCACCTTGAAACTGTGACTGACGAGTATGTGCCTTTCTACTTCCTCTTGCACTGCTGGCAACAGCTTTAAAATGTCAAGAAGCTGCAGCAGATTTAGTCTATTCATTTAGTCCATCCATTTTGTGATTTTGACTTCCTAGTCTATTTGTGAAGAGATTTCATTTAATGGGCAACTTTTCTGAGTGGGCTTCCCACTGCATGGCAAGACACAAACATCCTTGGTTTCTTTAATGTATGAAGGGCCTGGACAACATCTCTCCCTCTGGGAAAGTGAGGGCTTTGGAAAGGTAGGGACATCTTATCTCAGGGTGTTCATGGACATGGAGCCAGGCTTGCAGGTGCTGCCCCAGCCTCTCCACTCAGTAGCATGACACATTTCTGCCAAGCAGCTTTTGTGATTTAGAGAATGAATCAAAGGATTTCCCCTGCAGCTCCTGGTGGTTGTTATAAGAAGTTGCAACATGTCTCGGCAGCCAAAATGCTCCTGTTTCCTTCAGTTCTACTCCAGAAGAATGAAAACAGCCTAAGGCAGAAACTGAGTCCCTGTATTGCACTAGGTAGGCCAAAGCTGGGAGAGGTTTGTGGACCTTTCTAAATAGTAAAAACACAGTAACAGAGACAGAATTAGAAAATGGGAAGAAATAATTTGGTTTGCCTGAAGTCCTAGTGAAGTGTGTTGCAAGCCTGAGGATTAAATGCTAAATCCCTGTCCTGGATCTGAACTGCTAACAGTTTTCCATCCCTAACTTAAGCTACTTGTCTATTTTGATATTTCTGCTGTGCTTGTTGCTGTGAGATTTCTATTTTTAATAGACAAAATTCAGACTACCTAGTTCAGGTGCTTAGTTTAACTGAATTTCAACCATGTACACTGGCTTTTGATGTTTCTTCACTACCAGGAGCACTGGAGAGGGCACTGGATCACGGAGTAACAAGATTATCTTGGTGAGACTATTAAGATGAGGTCCCTTCCAGATAACTCACTGTAGAGTCTCACGTGCTCTCTTGCACAAGATACAAAAACAAGTAGTAATCAAATCAGACTAAAAGAAATCTAGCCATCTGCCCTGTGTCATGGTGATGAGAAGTTAGAAGATAAGCAATTTACAAACCTAGTCTCAGTGAGGATGCTTGTTTTGGTCCTTATATATATTCCCTGGGAACTCTGATAGCCTCACTATAGCAGATAGCTTTCTGATAAATGCTAACAAAGTTACGAGAAACAGATCTGCCTTCATACTAATGAAAAATATATCAGTAAAAAGCTAGGGAAAACAAGCCATAACTGGTCCATCCACTTAGTGGATTTTGATTGTTGCCATTAACTGGAGTATTTGGCTTTGGATCAGTCAGGAGTCTCAAAGACTCATGTTTCATCTCTGTCAGGCACTTAAAACACTAATATTTAAAGGAGCCAGTAGTAACACGAACTCATCACTGCACAACTACAGATGATAGGTGGGATGTTTTTAGTTTTACAGCACAGACTTCAAAATAATCACAAACATTAAGAAGTCACCTAGTAATGGGAGATTCTGCATTTCTGAATGCCATAGAAATTTCAGGAAATTATCTGGTGTTAGAGAGTGCTTCAGGCATTCAGAACAAAATCTTCAGTTCCCATTTTCTATCTTCAACTGCATCTTCCATCAAATGTAGGACTAAGCCCCTTTTCATAGGAGAAGGTGGAATTTCTCTTCTAAATGCTCCAATCTTTGGCAGGAGTGTCCAGCACTCACTGGAATCACTGAGGATCTTGGATGCTGGCTATGCTGCTTTGCAGAGTCTCCATCCCTACCAGAAGTGATGGACTTCTCTCTCTCATTTTTCACGTGGTGTTGAGAAGGAAGTTGGCACTTTGGCAATGGCTTCTAAATGTCCCGCTTGTTTTGCTGACTGGGACACACACTAGATCTGAGAGAAGCACTTAAAATATCAAGATATTGCTTGAGATTTCCTTTGAGGTTAACCAGGAAAGGAAAACTGGTGTTAACCTTAACAGACTTGAGGAAACATAGCACAGCTCAAGCAACAGGATAAGACATCTACTACTATAGTAATGTACCACTGCCAGGAGAATGGACAAGATAGAGCATATAGTATTCAGACCTCAGGCCAGCTGCAACATAATATCATGCAGCCATTCTGCTCTGGAGGGAGGTTGTGGGTTGGCTGTTCTGTGTCACTTAATCTTGGGTGAGCTTATTTTTATTAATTATATTGGCACAGTCTTGGAAAACAGTATCTTTTCCTTCATATAGATACTCTTCATTTTGAAAGATAACAGGTTTTGAGAAGCATCCTTAGATTGAACTTGTCTTGATTATGGAAAGGGTGCTACTAAAGATAATAGTGTAAGTGTGATGGAACTGGTCCTTCCTGAGAGACATGTTTGTGAGAAATTTATTAGTTGACATAATGGAATTAAGAGTCTTTTCTCTTTGCCACACTAATTAATTGTGTTTACTAATTGGGTAAAAGGTGACAGTCTTGCCGCACCTCAGTGTGTTGGACTGAATGTGTTTACAGAGTATTGGAATTGTTTTGACAAGGGCTGTGAAGCTGGGTAGTTCTGACACCTGCATTTTCGATCATCTAGAAGTAAAATTGTCCCAAAATATTGTGATGGAATATTTATGACAGCAATGAGAAATTAAGGATGTTGTAAATACAGGAAGGACACAAATGAAAGTAAATGAATGTTTAATTGGTGGTGCAAGGTACACCAAAGGTATTGTGGACTACCCATGAATAGATGAATACAGCAGATGGTTTGGAGGGTTTTTTAGGTTTATGTTCACACCCATGTTTTAAAAGACATGGAATCAGTGTGTTGACAAACGTCTGCTTTGTTAGCAGTAGAGGAGATTATAAACCAACTTGCTGCTGGTTCCAGTGTCTCAGCAGAGCAGGTGACAGTGCTGCAGGTGATGTTGCTTCAGATCCATTCTCAGCAGCTGCAAGAAGGTTCCTTAACGAGCAGAAGATTGAGAGAAGATTGAGTTGTTCCTGAGAAGTATTCTTGCTTGTGATTCTATGATTCTGTAATCTTTCCAGAAACAGTTTGTGTGCCAGCTTCAGGCAGAGGCTAAACTTGTATTTCTAGGGACTCTGGGGCTGCAAACCTCATGGCCAGTGTCCCTGGAGCTCTACAGTCTCTGGTTCTTGGAACCCTAACACTAATGGTTTGGGGAATGGGATTTTGAGGTGTGGGTGCTGTGGAGCCTAGCGGGGCCAGGTACGAAAATGTGGAGGAAGCAGTGTTCAGGCATTGCTGTGTTCCCCTTTGCATGCCATTTGCAGCGCCAGTGTCCATGGATATGTAGGCTCGCTTGTTTTCTGAAACCTACCCTAACCCTGATGATTGTGGGAATCAGATTTTGACGTTGGGGTGCCGTGGAATGTGAAAAATTTGGAGGGTGGGCTTGTGGGCACATTGCTGTACTCCCCTTGGCATGACATCGGCAGTGCCAGATTCCCTGCAATTTGTAGCCCCAGAGTCCCTGCAGCCACAAATTTTAATTTGGAGCCCTTTGCCAAATATTTTAATTATTGCATGTTGAGAATCCTAGTAGGTCAGCACTCCTATTTCCAGGCAGCAACAAGTTTCTGCCAAGAAAGAAGAAGAAGAAGAAGAAGAAAGAAGAAGAAAGAAGCTTCTGCCATTGCCCTGAGGCAGGGACAATGCTTATCTGCTCATTCCAAGCATGATTAAATTTCTGATTCAGTAGAACAGAAAATAACCCTTGAACAGTTTTTACCATTTTCTTTTTCTCGTTGGCAACTCATACCATTATTTCTGCAACCAGCTGCATTGCCTGGCATTAATTTTGCTGCCTATCTCTTAACAATTGCTGACTATCCCTTTCTCATGGATAACTGCTGCCTGACTGTCAGGCTGCTTTTTGGCTACAACTTAAAAATGTGAGGCCCAGGGTGTCAGTGTGTAGGAGGAAAAGAGACAATAGCATTGAGCAGCAGAACAGATTGCTATCCATGTTTTTACAGGGTAGTCTAAGGAACATCATTTTTGCCAGAGACAGAAATATTCTAACAACTGTTTATTTTGTCCAGAGAATAATTAAGCAAACTTATAAACACATAAACCCATTTTCAATTGGAGTGTTGGTGAAAGAAGTTTTATCTTTAAGAGCTTGCAGAGCAGACCTCATTCAGGAAGAGCACTGGGCCAAGTGTGAAATGGCTATTCAGAGCTTAAAACACCAGAAGCGTGGAAGCTGGCACAGATAGTGAAAGGCTCGACTGAAAAACACCAGTGGAGAGGGCCCCATCTTAGCCCAGACAGATGATTTGTAAGAGCAGAACCACTTCCCTCAAGCCATGCCTCATCTGAGGCCAAGAGCAGAGGAGAGGTGTAGAAGCAGTCCCATTGACAGCTTGACTACATAGTGGGATTTTTCTTTTCTGTTTGGGTTGATGCAGCTTGCTGTGGAGTACCGTTGGCTGACAACACTCACTGACAGAAAACAGGAGCAGATCATTTGATTCTTACCCTGCTCCTGGCAAGACTGACTGTATCTACACCACCTCTGACTGATACTTCTTTATTTATTTTTTTTTTAATTATTAAGAGCTGTCTGCTCTTCCCAGGCTATCTGTTCCACTGGTCTACTTGGAAAAAAGCAGTGCTACAAAATAAATAAGCAAACAAACCACATACAGCAAAACACCATTAATGTCAGCATTAATGAGGTGGTAGGAGAGGGCAAAGGGGAACTCACCCCACTCAGCAGAGCAGAGATTAATGCCACATTAATGTGGCTGCGTGGCATGGCTTGTCATCTTGACTTCCCTACAGAGTAGTTTTCCTAGATCATTTTGGATGTCTTTGCCCTGTGGGTCAGATTTGCCATACCCCTGGTCTTCTTGTTGGTCATCTCTGGACTCTGCATCTGGTTCAGATGATAAATTTTGACCTCAAAAATTTTGTATTTTTTAATTCAAGCTGAACTGTGTGTATGTATAGCCTTATATAACCAACAACTTGGAGTAACCTTTGCTATGGCAACATCCTAGTATGGAGCACTGTGACCTTACTGCTTAATGCATGGCACTGGGGAAGGAGGATCTGTATTTTGTCCTCTCCTGCCCTGCACCCTGCATTTACTGCATGATGATTTTCAATCCATTTTAGCCTTTCCATGTATCAGTTTCCCTGTCTGTAAGACTGGAATAGCAACTCCTCCTTCTTTATATTTAATGACTGTAAAATCATCGGAGAGCCTGAAATATGAACAGAAATAAAAATCAAGGCCAAAATTAAAATACACAAATGATGTATCGAAGTGTTAACCTTCCTATAGCAGTCAAAAATGCTTAAACCTTTTGATTTCTGTCACACTGAAGGTGTCTGGGTAATTTTTTAGAGTTTCCTGCTGATCTCAGTACAGAGTCCTGCTGAACACTTCCCTCCACTCTCAGCTGCCCACAACGACATGATCATTGAGAATTTAGAAACCCTGTGCACTTTTCTGCCATGATGCCAGGCCACGCTGCTGTCAGTATCCTGACTTATTCTGGACAGATGGAAGATGTTGTTTCTTAATGCCAGTTTTTTGGAAGGCAGAGCTGATGATGCATGTTTACTGTACAGGCTGCTGCTGCAGTACCTGAGTGAGTTTTTGTGAAATGAGAATAATTTTTGGCACTACAAGTGCCACTGCAGCATTTTCACATGCTGGCAGACAGCATTTGCTGAAGCTGCTGTCAGAGATGAGGAACAGTGCTAGCCTTCTACTTGGGTGAGTAACTCCTTGTAACTTTGACAAGGTAACAAGTAAGGCAGAGAAAGTGTCATTGAGGAGGCTATCTTGGAAGGGATACAGAATCAGGACTGTTCCCTCCCTGCAGGTTTCTCAGCCTCCAGACACCTTATAGTGTTGTAAAGAGCAATGGCAAGCAACATGCATTCCGAGCAGGAACAGTGTGATTGGAAAACATTGCTGTAATGCAGGCTATTGTTCACCCAGCAGAATGGATGTAAAAGCCGAGAGGTGAAGAAGTGCTACTGGAATGTGTGCCTTCTCTCAGCAAGAGGGTTTTCATAGTTAGGTAGTGCTCACGAGCAAGTCTTCTTAAAACCTAACTTCATCCAGGAAGATCTGTCTCAGCTAAACTGATTCTGGAGGTTTTGAAAAACAGAAGTCTGTACTTTTTTTGTTCTCTTTTTTTTTTTTCTTCTTACCAGAAAGGGAAAACACAGTGAGAAATTATGGAGACTAGCTTAGTCTGATTGCTGGTACAAATTACCCAAAATCTTCATGGTTTCTAGGTGACGCTAAACATGAAAATTACTTCCTACACTTACTGCTATGTGATCCTGGGGTGATGAAGCTTGAAACCTATATGCAAAACAAAAGCAGAAAAATCTTTTCTTGTTTTCTGTGTCCTCCTTTTATGGAGAACATTGGTACTTTGAATGGACAACGGGAGATAGCTGAACAAGTTTAAATCTTTGATTTTGCACGAACCAATCACGTCAGACATAGAAATTGCCATTGTTTAAAAATATGATGCTTGGAATAACTGGTTTTTAACTCCGCTGTATAGGTGAGACAGCATCTCTTATTTGAAGGAAAAAATGGATTAATCAGTTTTAAGACTTGACGGTGTATGAGCACCATTATACCATGCAGCATATTCCAGGCAAGAAATGTCACGCATCTGCTAGCATTATTGCTGAAGAAAGACATGCTTGTTTGAAAGACCTACAGGCACTGGAGAATGTTCACAGTAAATAGTCAATTGTCCTTGTTTTAAAATGTTCAAAGCATCCTGCTGTTCTAGATTAAGTTTTGCTTGCTTTACATTCCAATCATTTCATCCGCTTAAGCCTGTATTTGCAGGTTAGACCTTAGAGAAGTCATGACTTAACTCTTCTGATAAACTGATAGGTTTTGTCAGTCCCAAATACAGGAACTTGTTCCTCCTTAGGGAAGTACTAAAGCATAGGCTTAAATTAAAATTTAATTTGAAATCAGCAGAAATTGAGCATGTTTCTGTGCAGTCATTTATTAATAATGTATTTTAAATTATTTCCTCACTCACGATATTTTTATATTGTGCATTTGCTAGACATTGAGAATGTTTTTCAGGAGATTCATACCTTAATATCTTTAGGAAAGTCTGCTATCTGATTAATAGTGGTAGCTACACTTTCCAGAGCTCGCTTCTCCTTCTAACCACTGTGCTACCAGTGTGTTGCAAATTTCTGGAACATCACAGATTCTAATGCTCCTCTGGTATCTCGAAAATGCACCTGTTTACCCTCTACCCACGGCGGGCCACTCCAAGAACTCTTTCTGAACCCACTAGGGATTGTCTAGCCACCCGTGCTCCTTTAGTGGTCCTCTTGGGAGGTGATCCAAGAATCCCTGTGAAGCCCAGGCGATTCATAAACCATCCAATGGCTGTGCAATTTGAATTTGCTTTGATCATTACCCTAAGCTTCACGTTACAGGTTATTCTGCATTGTGTATTCGGCAGTTACCACATGTTCCTCGCCAGGCTAACTGCACACACTGGGTGGGCACTCCAGCTGCAGTCCACACAGCGCCAGGCACACCGTGCATACTACATTTTTGCCTGCCATATTTTGACTTTTCCATCTGCCCATTCTCATTGTGCAGTAGTTTTTCCAGGGCTGCTGTAAGTCACACCAGAAGTGTCCTGCACTCAGCTGCCTGTTTCGATTTCTCCTTCAAGAACCCTGTCACTTTCTCTGAGTTGTAGGCAGCAAAACCACACTTACAAATTATAGCTCCTTTTCCAAAACGGTGTGTGCCCACACTTAGCTATCGGTTTCATCACCATTAGACCTCATTGATAGCTAGGCTTCCTGTTTTTCAAGCTCAAAAGAGCATTGCCTTAGCCTTTTAGAGTAGTCTTTGCCTTCGATCTTCATGGCTGGGCTTACTTTGTAGACTGGATGTGGGTTTTTTCCAGCAGTGGTCACATCGGCTCTGCAGACACAAGTGAAATTCTATTTTCATTTCCACCAGAGTCAAGAAATGCACATACTTTTATCCTCAACATACTGCTACTAAGTTCTATTAATCTCCCACATAATTTTGAAAGCAATTGGTTTTGAGGCTGCAAGTAGCTTTATGTTTGAGTATAGTCTGCTTCTAGATAGATGACCTTGCTTTTGGTTGCATTAAGTTTATTAAATGTGGCTAACCAAAGTTTACTAAAGTAACAAAGACTAGGAACATGTTAGCTCTCTTACTGCTTGGATCTTCTATGTAATTAATAGTTGCCTCCTGTCTGAAATCTCATAGGTATGATTACAATCTTACATGGAAGCATTTTGCTCCTTGCTGACTGTTGGACTTGCTGAACGTGCCATGTCTGATCAGTTTCACTTGTTTAATATAATTGGAAGATTTTAAGGAAAAATACCAGTTAGTCTGAGGATATTAAAAAAGCCATCAACAACTTACTGCATGGAAACTGGCACCGTCTTTTCTGCCTCATCAGTTTTAGAACTTGACTAACTACCTGAAAAATTATTTTGCATGTAAAAGGAAGTTCTTAGCTTCATTTATGCTTTATCCTCTACTTTTTTCCCCCCGTGATTATCCTGAGAACACTTTGAAAATGTATCCTATAAATACAAAAAAGGATTATTTGCATAATCTAATATCAGCTCTGAATTTCATGCACATTCAGATCAAAAGGAAGCAACATTGCAAATGCTATAAACCCCTACTACAAATATTTTGGCCCTCAAATTAACTATTTAAAGCCATAGGTTTATCATGAAAATGCATCCGTGATTGCAAGAATCTCAGTATCTTCTGCCCTGATCACAAGTAATGTTAACTAGGAAGGTGATGCCTTTTCAAGTAGAAGAGAGGAAATAAATGCTATATAAAACAAAAAAGATGCAGAGAAAGGAGATCATGACAACCAAAGACCTGAATGCAGTGAGAGTCTATGGTAGCTACCAGGTTTTCAAATTCTAGTCAGCAATGACTTGATTACAGTATGTGAAGTATCATTATATGCAGTAACTGTGGGTATGAGGCTTGTTTATCAAACAAAAAAAGAAAAAAAAAAAGGAGCAGACATGAGAAGCTGACAAATAAGGCCAGGTGTAATACAAACCAAAAATAAGGGATACTTTCCTCTTCAAGGATGTTTGGTTGGCAGCTGCATCAAACTATTTAGGGAGCTGGAAGCACCTTCATCCTTCCATATGGAAGACACAGACTAAGCCCTAACGACTGGTCTTCAGGCAGCAGTAGCTGGGTAAAATTCAATGGATTATAGCGGAAAGTAAATTCTGGTCTTAAAGTCTATGACTACAAACTGAAATATTTCAGAGTATGAATAGTCACAGAAAATACCAATGTCATGAAACAAAAACAGTACCTGAGGAGAAGAGGTATTGGTAAATGTCTCCCTTCAAAAATACATGTAACTATCTATCCAGTTTGGAGAGTATAACACGATAGACAAGGGGGGTTTTTTGTCTCTTTTTTTTTTTTTCGCTTCTCCTCTTGAAAACCACACAAATCATTACCGTGATTTTTTTTGGTGTTCAAAAAAAGGTCCATTAAGTAGAAAAATGACAGATGGGCTTTGAAAAGAAGGGTATCACCCACTCTAGTAAGCAATTTCTAGACTATCCTGTAATTTTACTATGCTAGATAAATATAGAATCACAGAATCAGAGAACGTGTTGGGTTGGAAGGGACCTTAAAGTTCATCTAGTTCCAAACCCTCTGCCATGGGTGGGGACACCTCCCACTAGACCAGGTTGCTCAAAGCTCCATCCAAGCGAGTGGGGTCCATATCACATGACATAGCGAAAAAGTGAACTTGTATCAGAAGTCCTGGTAAGGACATTAGATAAGAAAAGAAAGCCTACAGGTCCACTTTCTGGGTTTGCCAAGGCAAGTGGGAAGTGTCTGAAGAAGCAGTGGTGCATCTGGGGCAGATTTCTCTGTCTGAGGTAGTCACCCCAGCGTGCCATTAAAGTAATTGAAAAGGAACAGACACTTCCAGGACATGAGTCATACAGATGGTGTACTACAAGCAGTTAAGGTTGGGTGAGACAGGGTCCATTCAGTAAGATTACAGGCATTTCACTGAATCCCTTTTGCAATATTTTCCCCCAGTTTAGAACATGACTAATACTTCTTTCTTCTCCCACAAGTCTGTTGAGCCTGCTAAGAGAATTGCTGCTGGTTGCATATCTGTGCAGCACTGTATGGAAGGGAGCCCACACCTCAGACAAGTCCTTCCAGAGAAATAAATAAGAACTACATTAAGTATAAGAATATTTATAAAAGAGAAACAGAATATATACTGGAATGCGCTTAACTTCCACAAAGGTCAGCTCAAGCCATTACAAGTAGCAGAAGTGAGACCTAGAAAAGACTGTCTAGTGTCACGGTACATGAAATAGCCCAGCAAAATGTCATATTGTTGCTTTTTATTTGCTAAAAAAACCTGCTTTCAAATGCTGATAATATGTTTTTGGTAGGAATTACAATATGAAAATCCTAACCACATGCTATATAAAAATATA
>WEIS01069971.1:0-14048 GCA_013389965.1 Todus mexicanus
ATTGACCAAACAGACTTTGTGTTTTACACGAAATGATGGTTTCAGTTCTCGGAAGGTCAGCCTAGACTCAAAATATGATTAAATAGCTGAAAAATATTTCATTCACAGGTTGATTTAAACAAAGAAAAAATATTTAGAGGCAGGAAAAAAAGCCATATGATTATGTGGTTGGATACCACAAAAAATTTATAGCTAGCCCATATAAAATTTTAGTTAAAGAATTTAGGGCAACTGAAGTTCCGAAGTACTCATGAAATTCTGAAATCTTAGAGGTACCTTCTTGAATTTTTATGAAAGCCTTTTGTTTTTCCAAAGGCTGTTAAATGAAGGTCCCGTTTAACAGTCTTGATAATGATCCAGGCTGGGACTCAAGCCTGGAAATACATCTTTACTTTAAAGACTCTATAGCATAGAGCTGCCTCTGATAAATATCAATTAGTCAATAAAGTCCCACCGCCTCCATTTTTCTTCTTCCAATTCCATCAAATATATTCTCTGCCATTTCAGGGCTGTGCTTTATAATCATATTTTTTGTTTACTCTCTGACACCGAGCACAGCGATGAGAAAATCTGATGATGTGGCCGTTCTGCAATGGAAATCAAATATCTTACGGGCTGTGCAACTTCAGTGCCCCCACTCCTCTCCTGTAATTTAAATCTCAGTATTTTTAGATCATTGATGTAGTTAGTGGTTTCTAGTGCCAAGTAAGACAGATTGTTTCGCAGCAGGTAAACGCAATTTTGGATATTAGAGAAGTTTTCTTTAAAATCATATTGGAACTTGTGGAGACTTCAATCTGTATAACAAGATTTCAAGCACTCAAAAAAACCCCCCAAATCCCCACCAATCCCTCACGGTTTTTCTGAATGTCCTTTTTGATTAAAAATATATATATTTTTCTAGCTTAAATTTAATAGGGAATATTCCTTGGAGATATTGGCTTGAATATTTGATTTCTGCTGCGTATTCATCGCTCTCTTTTATTAGTTTGTGTGTCTTGAAGCTTTCTGGTATATGGAATGGCTAATTTTTAACACAACTGCTTAGCTCCCTCTCATACACACACCATAGTTTCTCCCTTGAAAAACACAGACACCGAAACACTTTTTCTGCCTCTGCTTTTGTTCGTGGTATCACCCAGAGCCTGGAATTACCTGCTGGAAAAGGCAAACATAATGCAGAAACCACAGGGGTTCTGGCAAGAGATTTGCAGGAACCAAAGCTGCACAAAGGTTCTGCCAACCTGGGCTTGTGCCTTTCATCTCTTTAGAAGAGGATTCTTCCTCTAGCTGGCCATGAGGGTGACAGCATAAAATACCTGATGGGTACTTTATAGTTGAATCATTATTATTTTTAGTTGGTTTCTTCAGGAATTGGTCGCAATGCGGTGCATATTTGTACCAATGCTGCTGCTGAGGAAGTGGGATGCGTTTCAGTACATATCTGAAGATGAATTTGAACATGGAGAGACAGTAACAGTATTTTCAGAGCTGACGAGGGGATTGCAAAAGATCCAAAAAAAGTCATTTCTTTGTTATTTCTACCACTGAACATCAGCTGAGGGTGTTTGGCACTTCAGCGCTTGGAGCGTTGAGCAGAAACGTGTAATGATTTCAGAGGCTTTTGTAACGTGCATTTAATCGTTAACTTCTAATTTATACTTGAAATTGCCATTTTTCTGCATTTTCTTTTGCAACCGTGGCACTGTAGAGCGTCGAATACAATCCACAGCGTGCCTAAGGCTTCTTTTTGGAAATGTGTGGTATTTATGACTCAACTGCATTGCTTGAGACTGGCTAAAATGGGACCAACAAAATGGGATTCATGTAGTGAGATAAAATACAAATATACGTATATTGAAGTACGAAGATATAGAAATTAAATACATAAAATATACTTTTAAATATGGACACTCGTAGCTGTTATATGTTTTTATAACTTCTCTGGAGTATTGGCAGAGTGAGATAACAGCTCTACCTTAATTTTCTTCTTAGTTTAGAGGGCATCAAACACTGAGGAAAGAGGGGGATGTGAATCTGGCCAGAAAAGTTTGTCATTCTTTAGAGATTCAAAGTTTAAACCGGCAAGTGAGACTTGCCCAAGTTTGATTGTAAATTGCCCAAATCTCATCCATAACTCTTGCAAGATATGAGATGGAGTAGCAGTGCCTTGTAAACTAATCTTACTTGATAAGATCTTGTCTTTATAAGCTGGGTGTTACTCTCCTAACTCTACTAATACCTAAAAGAAGCCACCAGCTAAGCATTTGTATTCCAATATATTTTCTGATACAATCAAGAAGAAATTTTAGGAGTGTTCCTATGTTGAGAAAGATAAATTAATAAAATATCATAATAAAATTATAAAACAAATTAATAAAAAATATCTTAAAATCATAAAATGAATTAATGAAATATCTTAAAAATCATAAAATAATCTACTTTTGATGGATCTAGCCTTTGTTGTCTTTGGTGGAAGAGACTTGAACTGAATAACCTTTAAAGGTCTTTTCCAACCCAAAACATTCATGAAATGGGTCGCAATAACACTTTGGAAAACTTAGTGTGCATTAAAACAAGCTTGATACCAATTGTCTGTGGATATGGAGAGTATAGCTGCCCAGTTTCTGAGCAGCAGAGTTGAGTGGAGGGGAAAATATTTCATAGTATGTGATGGGCTTTGGTTGGCTTGGGGGTTTTTTGTGTGGTTTGTCTCGAGTTATTTTAAACCTTATATAGATTTATAGCTTTTAATTTTTCTCTGGAAAGAAGAAGTTTTCTTTAGCCGTAGGCTAGTTTTGTTTCAGAAAATGGTATTAGGACAAGCAGGAATAACTCCTATGTTTAATTCCAGTGATCAAAAGAGACTTTAGGAGGGAAATAATGTAATTTATTTTTTTTTCTTTCCGAAAGCTTTTTGCTGTTTTGCAGTCGGTGTTTGTCTGCTAAGGCAATTCTAGTTGTTAAGCACAGGTCTGTTTCATCAGCATAATGCTGCTTTGCTGGGAGCAATTATTTTCTTTCAGGGTTTGCCAATTAAGCTAGTGCCAGGGAAAACGTACCTAATTTGTCAAGAAATGGCAGGATGAAATATAGGAGCCATTATATAAATTGGGCAAGAAGAAACATCAGGAAAAGTGTAAGTGAGACTCGATGACACTTGGTCCCTTCCCGCAGCTTTTGCATTCTGGTTACGTGTCCATCCACTGGTGATGTTGGAAGAATTGGTCATAAGTTATTGACCATCCATGTCCGGAGTGTTAGGTATTAAAATCTTACTTTGGCAGAAGCCACCCAGAAAGTGTTATGCAAGTACTACATTGGCAACGTATAAAATTGTTTTATTTGTTTTCTTTAGGGCTTATTTGGGTTTGCTTCTACCTCCTTGGGCTCAATTGGGTTGTGTTTGGCACAACTTATTATTATTTATCAGCGAATGAAAGACATGGTGGCTTAGCTGGCTGCTCCTTTGTTACCTGCAGTCTGCTTAGGCTGAATTCTTCTAAGGTGTGCGTACTCTTAATGCAGATGTGTGGTGCTTCAGTTTTCTGGTAAACTCCTTAAGGTTTAGGAGGAATTGAGTGAAGAAGGAGGTTAAGTTGATCTTACAGTTTTTAGCAGGGCCCGTTGTGATGGAACAAGGGGCGGTGGTTTGAAACTAAAAGAGGGAGATTTAAACTAGAGAGAGAGAATAAATTTTTAACAGTGAGGGAGGTGAGAGCCTGGCACATGTTGCCCAGAGAGGTGGTAGAAGCCCCATCTCTGGAACCATTGCAGGGAAGGTTGGCCGGGGCTCTGAGCAACCTGCTCTGGTTGCAGATGTCCCTGCTCCCTGCAGGGAGGTTGGACTAAATGGTCTTGAAATGTCCCTTGCAACCCAAACCATTCCGTAATTCCTGTGTGTAAAGCAAGATGGACTTCATCTGTGGTTACCTGAGAGAATAGAAATGTCACGGAAGGCAATGAAGGAAGAAAGAGCAGGGATAGCTGGACTTAGAGGAACCAAAAAATGCTTCCAAGAACTTCTGCATGCAAGGAAAATACATCGATGTATTTTGCTCAAGTTGAAATTAAGATATATGCTATATATTCTTCCAGATTTCATGACATGTAACAGCATATCATGACATACCACAGACAGCTTTAATTATCTCACTTAGGCTGGGCTGGATCTCTCTAGTTCACGGCTGCAGTCTCTGACATTTCCCAGACTCTGCAGTAGCTCTGGTTACCTTCAGCACTGCTCAGACCCTTCTGTAGGGAACCCAGGCTCATTTACACGGTGTGGTTGATCAGTTTTCCGTATGTTAATATTCCTTCCGGGATAATCCTTCTGATATTCTCTGTCTTTCAAATGATTTTAGTGTTTGTGAAAACAGCATCCTCCGGTGCATCACCACAGTGCATTGATGGGTGGAGGAACGTCTGTCTCCACAGAGTGAAGTCCTGGTGGAGGAAGAACCTGAGAGAGACATAAGGAAATGTGGAAGCAGATTGTCAATCGATAGAAATTAGACTAGATGTAGATAGCAATGGAAATAGTGTGTGCCTACATGAAAAGGAATTGGCTTCTTTAAACCTAACAGCAAATAATGAGGTGACATACGGTTATTTCCCAGAGGGTGAGAGAACTGTTGAGAAAATCGGGGAAGGTCCTTAAAATCAAGAACAGCTGTTGGCACGAGAAGGAAACCGTACGAAGTATTTGATGCATACAATAGGGTAATGGAGAAGGTGTCCTGGCAAGGCAGTGAGGGTCTTGAATATCCGTCCAGTAAAATTGCGTGAGCATCCTCCCCAGACACTTTCTAATTTTCAAATAAAGCTATCGGTCTCTGAAGAGGACTTTGTGATACAGTTGTCTTTGATAGTGGAGAAATAGACCTTGATTATCTGGGAAGATTGAGTTTCAGTCCCCCTTTCCCTTTGGATTGTGTCGTTGCCTGCATTGGCTGTTGTTTTCATTACAGGGCTTGAGGACTTTAGGGTATTTCAGGGAGACATGTGCGCCTCGAAAGGATGGCTGGGAACCGCTGCGTCTCTGTGCCACAGGAGCTGTGCTGTGAGACCAGCTAATGACTTGGATTTTAGGGAAATTTGTCAGGTTTGTGCCTGGGAATGAGATACAATTTGGTGTCTGTGTTTGAAACACGCAAGGTAGTCTTGAAGGCTGGGCTGAAGCAAATAACTCCTTCCAAGAGCGCTGATTTCTGCATGCGATGAGCTTGTTAAAAGTTTGGGTGTTACTCGGTTCACAGTGAACTTGCATGATTGACATTTATTAGCCAGATTACTCAAAGCCTCATATCTTTTTTGTGCTGATCCTGGAAGACTTCAGATGGTCATCGAGACAGATAAAAGAGCATTTTTTGGAGCCTTTTCTTAAGTATTAAAACAAACCAGACTCTCCCTATAGGCCATCTATATTTATTTTCCTGGGTAGAGCTTCTAGCTTTGCAGAAATGTAACAAGCTGGAGGGAGCATCATCATTATTACTTGGCTGAAGACGATGACATTGACATGACGTCTTCTGACAGGGGATTAAAGTGGAAAATCTTGGTGGCAATCCGTTAGGGACGAGAGGATCGCTTTGACAAAAGACATCAGGTGTAAAGCACAAAAAGTTGCTTTGTTTCTGGGTTGTTTTTTTTTATTGTTAGACCGTTCTCATCCCTGCTGTAATTTGTAAATACTGCATTTCACGTGCAGGTTGGGAGGAAAGCTGGTGCCTTTCCAACACAGAGGCTGCTCCTCGCATCATCTAGCCACCTCTTCTAAAAGACAAGCTGTTGCGTAGGATCCGAAATCTGATTCAGAATATCTCAATCCATCTCATTCTCACCAAATGAAACCACCGTTGGCACTCGTGGTTGGTTGGTGGCCTGCTTAAGGTGGGTCAGTGGCCTCTGCGCTGTTGCTTGTACACAGATGTTTCTGTAACTCCTGGAAAAACCCATTGTGTCTGGTGATGGTCTCTATTAAAATGCTGCCAGTAAATGAGTCTAAATAACCTTTTACCTACGACGATCTGTGGCACGAAGGAGCAGAAAGTATAGGGAACTGCTTTATCTCTATTTGCAGTGATGGTGGAGATAGGTCAAAGTGAAGACAAGAGATGGGAAATACAACAACGCCTCAAACATTTCTTTTAATAACATTTTTGCACTTGTTTTTTAATGTTTAGTCCTCAGCCTTTTTAAAGACCGGTGAACTTGTAACATTCTAGGTATTTCACAGCCTTTATTTTAATTTTAGTTTATTTGTCCATGCTGGCTGGCATGGATTATTATCCTGCTCTGCTAATATGCAGCGCCAGACTTGGCTTCCAAGTCCATAGGTGTATTTCTGTGGGAAATGTGGGAAAACGATGAGAAGGAGCTCACAGTACCTCCTGTGTGGTGATGTAGGTCCTAAGAGTAGGACTGACAACCAAATGGTAGTGTGTTCAAGATAAAACTCAAGGATTTATTTACTTGCCTTTTTTAGGTTTGGTGGTGGGGTTGGGTTTTGGTGTTGTTTCAGGGTTTGGTTTTTCTGAATAATAAGAGTTTCTGAAGATTTGCTTTGAAGCCGCCACAGAGATTTGAAGCTTTTGTTTTTCAGTGTGAAACCTGAGGTTTTCATGGATTTGTTCGATGGTAGGAACTGGAATATTTACGTAAATGTCAAATAACAGGAAGTTTATACTTCAAACCACGAGAATTTTGGCAACATTGAAGGCTGTGTGTACTGGTAATCTTCAAATGATGCCCCAGCCTGTTTCCAGGGGCTTGCAGGAATCTGATGAGTGAGTTAGCAGTAATGAGTCAAAGCTATCTTTGTACGTATGGATGAGGTGTATGTTGCGTAGTGGAAGTCAGGACTGACATCTCATACCCACGAGCCATTCATGCGAGTGGAGAATCACTGTGGATGAGAAGGATCTTGATGTGTGGGTGTTGCCAACATCAGCCAGCTTTCAGTTCTCGCAGCTATTCAAGGCTTAAATAACTTTATCTCTGTGCTTAACAGCTTTATTTGGAGAAAAAAAACCCTTGGTTTTCACTCTGGCAGGGTTGAGTCCCGCTACCTGCTCTTGAGTAAGAGCATGCTGTTTGGTCTAACAGCCTGCTCATCTTCTGAGAGGGGACATATTGATACTTCCTGGGACCATAAGGATCTCAAAACTGCTGCTTCAGTACATGACACCCTTGAGACCATCCAAAAGTTTGCAGAAAGAGCTTACTCTCCTGTAGTGGGACCTTTGTCAGATGTCTCTCTGTTTCATTTCAGCTGATGGTCAACTGTCAGCCATTCATTGAGGAGGGCTTTCTAATATCTTTGCTCATTTTTCTGTTCTGTGCTTCTTTGACAGCTCTTCTGGGTATGGTTTCTAGGCTCGTGTATTAAATGAAGTGTATTCTTCCCACAGACTTTTCTGCGAATCTGCGTGGTACGTGCTGTACCAATGTATGTGACCATACGCGCCTTCTTCCGTCCCTTTCTCTTCAAGCCCTGGCAGTAGCTGCTCGAGCTGGGTAGTACCATCAACTTCTAATGTGAAAATCCTGTCAGTAAAGAAAGCGATTTGAGAAAACAAACCCAGCATTTCCATCCCACAGTGTATGCTGCTCAGCTGGTGCTTATAAATCCTCTCCCAACAGATTATATTTCCATTACAGATGGCTTGGTGGGCACCTGTACTTTCTGTTGCATTGCGGTGGGCGATGCCTAAGTTACTTGAAGGCATTAAGAGGCTGAAATTTTACCACGAGCTCCTGTAAATCGCTTCTGAGATCCCAACACCTCTTCGAACTTTTGGTTCGCTTGCAAGCAAAGGTGGTGGGTTTTGCTTAGCAACAGGCTTTGCAGTTTCTACCTGAGGATCAAAACCGCGAGCGCGTTTGTTCAGCCTTTTGCGTCACTTGGGTGCTGAAGGTTTTGACAGTCAAATCATCGCTGACATTTCGGTTGATATGCAAGGAAGGGAAGAATCTGGTATGTTTTTCTGTAGCGGTGCTGTCACTGCAGGGCTGACAATAGTAAAAAAAAAATCAAAAGTAATTGTGCATTCATCGCCAAATAACCAAATATCCTGGAAACGCGTGAGAAGCGGAGACGTGTTTTCCAACAAAGTGTCTTGCGCTTAACGGCCGTTCTCTGACTGATGCCTTTTGGCTATTTATACTCTCCCCAAAGGATTTTATAGAAACCTAAACCCCTTTGAAAAACCCACCCAAACACCCAGAAGTGTATCTTACGTATCGTAGTATGTAAATGATGAGTCATCCCTTGGAAATTGCCTAATAGAGGAGGAGGAAATTTATATTGAGGGAAGGTGAAGAGCTCGACTGTGACTGCTGTGGCTCAGTTCTTCCTGCCTCCTTTTCCCCCAGGAGATAATTACGAAGGGTTTTTTTATTATTATTCTTTTAAATCATCCTAAGAAACAATTTCTTTGCGGGTTTGAAAAATGGTGGCTGCACGCTGTAAGCTGGTTTTCCACTTGCTTATTTTTTCTTGGGGAAGTTTATGGGGGGGTTTTTTGTTGTTTTCATTGAAGATCCTGTGGTCTTCACATACAATGCCTAAGAAAAATGATGTTGGCATCAGAGGTCTTAAAAGTAACAATCTGGGGAACTGGGTTTATGAGGAAATATGCCTGTGGTAAATCATGATAAGATTACGTTGAGGATTTGCGGCGCAAGACCAGAGCTGCTCTTTATTGGTGTCTTGGCAGATCTCTTCAGTTGCTGGATACGATCCCCTTTGCTTAGCTGGTTTGTTCTCTGCCTTTTGTTTTGCTCCGTTTGTTTGTCTTACGAGTAGTTATTTTACAACACATGGTAACACTGAAGAATCCTGAAATACTTTTTATTTGCTGTTTTTGGTACAGATCTCTGTTTCGCAGTTAGTTTGGGAGGGTTTTGATTGTGATGGTCTTTTCCCTGGCTGGGTGTTTTCCAGGTGATACTGTAATGCACTATATTTCCTTGGCATTTTTGGTTTGTGGTAGGTTTTGGTTGATTTTTTTTCCTCTTTCTTTTGGAAATGTGATGGAAAATGTTAACGGAAGCTGGTTATGAGAAAAGGTTTTTCAGTCAGTGATTTATTCACCCTTTTCTCTCTAAGTATTTGCGCTGTGAAATATATTTGCAAGTGCTTGAGTGCTTAGGCATAATTTTCTCTGTTGTTCCTCCCCTTCCATCGTGATCCTGTAAGTATGTTTGTTGGCAAGATAAAATTTCTGCAAGAAATGGCAAAGAGAGAGTGAGAAGACTGAGTTTGTGTTAGTCTGTACAGACGTACTTGGTGTAACTGTATGAATTAAGTGGTTTGAGGAATAGAAATTTTGTAATGTATTTAAACTTGCAGAATGGCAGCAGTAGCTTATAGAACCATTTGCTGGTCTCCTCTATGTGCCTGAGCCCCCGCAGAGAGCAGAGCTTGAGTTTTGTGAGGCTAAATTCCCGTTCTGGCACGTGAAATTCAACTGGTTTAACGTGGTGAGTTCCAGTGGGCTGCCACGTACTGTACAGAGATTGCAACCATCTGCAGTGTGGAACGTGCCTTAAAAAAAACAAGGAGACTAATATTAGAGATGATTTTCAGAATTTTTTTGGTATGTGTAGGGGTTTTTTTTTCCTCACCAAGTAGAGCGATCCCTGGTTCCTCCCATTTTTGGGTTATCTGCAGTAATTGCCTCAACCATGATTCACATGCAAGCCCTGAGAAGAGGTGCCGGTTGCATTGAGCCAGCTCGGCACACGGCCACGGCTTGTAAATCGGTCCCACTCAGCTCAAAATGCTCCTTTGCTGTCAGATCAGCCACTCAGCTGGCAAACACAGTCCTGCGGAACAGCAGAAGTGGCATTGCTCAGGCAACTCTCTCTTCCCGTTTACTTTCAGAACTGTAACCTGGAGATCATCCTTGCTCTTCCTCACACCCTGCCTCAAAGGAAGGTTTTCTGGGCGCCTTTGTTTGGGGAATAGAATTTCTTCCTTCTCCTGTTCTTGATCTTCCCGATTGTTATTCAGCTTATCAAAAGAACATCTCGATTTACTACCCTGACAAGGCAGATCACTTTCGAAAAGCACCCACCTACCTTCTTTTTCAATGGTGTTTGACTATTGACATTTTAATTGAAGCAGAAGCTGTAGTTAAAAAGCCAGCAAGTCTTTCTTTCTTTCTTTCTTTTTTTTTTAATCTCATACCCTCATTGATGTCTGTTGAAGCAAACAGATGAGCTTATACATAAATATGTATATATGCTTTTTTTTTTCATATTGTAATGATAAGTGTTGGAATTCACTAAAAAAGGTTAAAATTGAAATGAGTAATCTGCAGCGCATAATGCAATTGTTAATTTTAGCTCCTTGCGTAGGAGCTGTTATGACTTGAACAGCCGGCTCCAGCCTTCATTAGAGAAGAAGCCGGCAGTTTTGAGACAGGTGGAGCTGGATCAAGCTGTGAAAGTGATTTGCTTGAAGCTGGTCATTAGTGTTAGAAATCTGGTCCTCCCTATTCCATTCTTACCTTGTACCATGATTGTTAACCGCTGTTGTTTATTTACTTTCCGTCTTTTTCCAGGTTGACTATGATCCGTCCAACTCTCTGAAGGACCAGCATGGAGATTGGCGCTCTGAACTGTTAATGGGGACATGGGACTCACGTTGTCAGTGATCTTTTGCGTGGACTTAACCAGCGAAGAGCAGCAGAAGACACTAGAAGGGCAGTGGGAATTATAGCACCTTTTCAGGTAAACGGTGGAGCTGGGGGTGGAACTGGTTTTGTGAACGATGGGCGATCGTGTAGATGAGCTGCGGGGTGATGGGCAGAACTTGTGAAGAACTTGTCTGTTTCTTAATGAAAACCAGTTAAGGGTTATTTAACAGACTAAGTCCAGGTCTTGCCATGCCTCGTGGTTTGAATTTTTAGCCAAGCGGTTCAAATGTAACTGGGAGCTGCAGAATAGCCAATACCGTGGGACTTCCTGGGGAGGGCGGTGGGAGGAAGGAGAGCAGCTCAAAGCCTGACTTGGCTTGGCTTACTGTCAGCTCATCTGTGAGCTTTGTTACTCCAGTCGGTTTATTTCCGAGCCGTGTAGCTTCGCTTCTTGTGGAATCTGCAGTCCTTCTCAATCGGGAAGGTTACATAGGAAAGGTTTTGTCATTTGATTTGCTTACAGTGTCGAAACAAAAGCAAAAGCTGGAAGATGTATGGGGTTTTTTTTCCCAACTCATTATGACTTATTTTTCCCTTAAAACACGGCTCTAAAAAATAGATGAAGTGATTAGCCATATCAGATCTGTTAATGTTAATTGCAAACTGTAAAAAGGACTATGGCAAAAGTGTGGTTTTGCTTAATTGCCACTGTTTCCGTGTTGAGAACCGGCGAGGTATTGCAGGAGCCCCCTTCTGAAAGAACTCCCATTCTCAACCGCACTTGCTTTTCCTGAAGATATTTCTTAAGCCAAATGGATGGGGAGAGAAAAGTTAAATTATTCATGAGTCTTATTTGACAATTGATCAGTGGGGGAGGCTTCAGGAGGGAGCTGGAGGGGGAGAGAAAAAGAGAGAAGAAATAATAATAGGCTTTAACTTTGAAAAGCCTTTAAAGCTTCTGTACAACAACCCGTTGTGAGCTGAGAGTAAATGCAGCTCAGTTAAGATATCTTCATTAGAAATACCTGCCAAGGGCTTCCTGTAGGATTTTCATGGTGCTGGAGAGTGACATGGGGGTTTGGGAAGAGGCTTAGGATTTTAATAATGGAGCTGTCAGTTGGATGCCTGAAAACGTTGACCCTGAGAGCTTTATTGCCAAATTTAGATTTCATATTTATATTGAATTATCCCCTCTTCAAATAGTTATTTATTTATTTATTTAAAAAGCTGATTGGTGAGCACCATGGGCTTCTGCTATGCACAAAACCCATCGCTGAGCACTTAAAACAGTCTTGTTGCTCATGCCTGGTTTTCATCTCCGTTTGGGTTTTTTATTTGGCTATTCTCTTTTATTTAAAAGTATAAGAATAAAGAGGAGGCGGGGTGGGGGGTGGAATCTAGAGTCCCTGGAAGTCTGAATGGATCCTTCCTGCTTGGTGCTGCGAAGCTCTATAGCAGAGAGTCAGTCCTTCATCGTCCTTGCCTTGGTAGTCCTGGGACTAGGGGCGGTCACAGCACCTTTCCTGAAATCTTCTCCCCACCAAGGTTGTTTAGATCAAGGCTCTGCTTCTTTAACCTGCCACAGTCCTGCTGCTAGCGAATATTGTCGATTCAGTGCCTCTCTCCAGCTGGGACATGCATCGCTTTCCACTCCCCAGCTGCCGATCTTGGTTTGTTTATCAGAGGAAATGAAATGACTTACTCGGGAATTATTAAAAAAATAATAAATAAAGAGAAAAAAAAAAAAATTCACCCCCAGTGTTGTTTTGTTTGTGTGTTTGTGTCGTGATATCTCGACCTTTCAGGTCACCAAATCTTGTTATTTTAATTTCTGTCTGGAAGAATGTCTGAGCAAGGCAAATTGAGCCAGGAGACAGCAGAGGAAGCTGCGAAGGAGCAGGAGGCTGCCATCTCCGACGCAAACCCCGACAACTGTATCCTTAATAAATCCGAAAGCTCAGAAGTAGAGGAGAAGGAGGAGAAGTTGAGCGATGCCAAGACGGAGCAGCAGGTAAGACAAGAATAGCGTATGGGCACATTAAACGTCAGTGTGTTACCATCGCCTTTCCATTTCTGTGATCTCTTCCGTTGCCTACGCTTCCCCTATTTTTTTCTATCATAATTTTAAGACTGTTTTTCTTCTAATCTTATTTATTTATTTCATTTTGAGCCCTTTGGTCTCCCTATAAAATGAAAACTTCTGTTATTTGTTACACCTTTCACACTCTTAAGGCTGCTTTCTATCTTCATTTTTTCTGAGAAGTTAATGTCTAGGCGTTTGTGTTAAAAGCCTGGTGAAATATTAGACTGTTGTTCCTTTCTGGGGTTTTAGAAAACTACCTTGATCTCATGAATTCACAGGTAACACTAATGAATAATTCCTTACTGTGTGGTTTGATTTGTAGGTGGTACTCCCAACAAAAAAGTTGTTATGCAAAGCCTAAGAAGGCAATTTGATAAGACTTGATCGAATGAGGGGGCTTTAATCCGATTTTTTGCTCAATCGAATATAAAAATCAAGGGGGAGACTGCAATTTTGGAGGAATTTGGAGAGGGAGACCATTTATTTAAGCATGCCTTTTCTCACCTTTTTGTTCCATGCAAAATTACAGAACACTCTGCAGCAGGTTTTTGTTGTTTATCCTTGTTCTTAAAATGAATAAAGCGAACAGAGATGATTCTTGATTTTCCCTGCTTTCCAGCCTGGGTTTGGGGAAGTTGTTTTTGCAGTCAGCAACTGAATAAAAATACCATTTCAGAGCGATTTAGTCTCTTTATTGGAAATGTTCTTGTCCAACGCATTTTTCCCTGAAGTGATAACTGCTTCTTTTTTTTTGCTGTACCCAGAAACGAGGTGGAAATTCAAACCAACAGAAGAAGAGATCCAAGGTAAGGACCCATCTCTATGTGGAACTGCGTGCCATTGTGCGATAAAGGATTGCTATCAAGTGTCTGTCCAAACCCTTCTTTTAATTTTCCAGATTAATTTGAAATAGATTCTAAATTTTCCAAATGCAGATCCGTAAAACTTGCACATTTTATTACCCCTGTGCCTTGACACTACTAGAAGTGGGGGGAAAAGACTCGCAAAATCAAATGACAGAAAGAACATTGGAGTTTAACTTTGTTCAATTACCTTTAGTATTGGTTTATCTATTCTGTGTCATTACGATTTTTGGTGGGAGTGAGTGAACTTCAGCAGAAATGATTAAAAGCAGAGAGAAACCTCTCGCCTGCCCTTGGTAGCAAATGGCTCGTTGCTTAGAATCCTTTTCTATCCACGCTGAAGGCAGATAGGATTGTGCTGACTGCGTGGGTAGTAGCTATTTGGGGTATTTAGAGGCAGCTGATGTGACTCGGGGTCAGTAGTAGTGTTCTCTGGTTTGTTTTCTCTCTCTCTTC